>JAODAL010008606.1:0-116502 GCA_025379985.1 Phyllomedusa bahiana | reverse complement strand
CCCCTTTTCTGCTTTTTTAGGGGTATATTGACATGACGTTTTTTTGAAACAGAACCGGGGGAAAAATTTGAGGTGTGGGGAAAAAGTTTTTCTAAAACTTCTGAAATCTTTTAAAATTAATAACTGATATGAAATAAACTCTAGTTTACTTTAGGGATGTCTATTCTGTATATTTAAAACGTGTAAGAAATTCTGCTTAGTTTGGGGCCAAAATTTAATGTTTTGTTACCCCGGAGTTTCTTTTTCCCCCTTTAAAGCCCCACAAACGGGTTTGTCGGGCCCAAAAACCTTTTTTGGGTGGGGGTGGTTTTGTGAGTATTTTCCGGTAACCGGGTTTATTTCTAACAACTTTTTAAAAACCCCCCCTAAGCCCATTTTTCCCTTTTGGGACATACAAATTTGCTTTGTTTGCATACATTTTGTCCTTTATTATATTGTCTTTATTATACTGATTATTCATTTGAGTTATACGCGTTATCTTACGATTAACGTTAGAGTGGTATATCTGCTGTGAACTACTGTGATCTTCATCCACTGGGACTCTAATATTGTAATTTTATTATTGTCATATATTTTTTTGTTGGCCTTTTTGACAAAACCCCCCCCCCCCCCTTTTTTTCCCCCTTTGGGTATACTAATGGCTTCTGGCATACTTTTTTTAACATGTATTATCAATAAATATTGAAATTTTAATATTTATCTGTTTGTTTTTTAATGGTATTTTGGGTTTCTCGGGTGTACTTAATTTCTTGGGTTGTGGCATTTGCAACTTTATTATAGGTTGTACCCAGCGGGGGATTCCCCTTTGTGATTATTGTTTTTTTTTTTTTTTTTTTTCCTTTTTTTTTTTTTTTTTGTTTTTTTTTTTATTTTCACCAAATCAATGTTAACAAACCGTCCCCAACATCCTACTCTTTAAAGACCCCCCCTTTTCTGCCCCCTTGGGATTGTTCACAGGGCTGTTTTTGGGGTTTTAAATTTCACCCGTATTGTGCCCCGTACTGCGGGGAAAATTTCGGCTAAAATCCGCCCCTTTCATTACGGTTACCCCAACTTTTTTCTAAAATAGAGAAATATGGTTTCCGTCTCCTCTCCCCCGCTTCCGAAATACGGCGGGGGGGAGAAAGTGACATGCAAAATTATCCTGGCGGGATACGCGCGTGGATAATAAAAGCCCTAGGGGGCCCCGGCGAGATGCTGGCCTCCCCGCCCCCCGTATACAGCCGAAAATTTGCGGGCGAAATCCGCCCCCGAATTAGGGCGTCAATCACCCGTTTTGACATAGCCTTATTTTTAAAAAACCTGTGGCAGAAATCGGGTTTTTGAAATAGGAGAAAATTTTCGGTTTTTTAAGGGGATTGATGGGAAAATTAAAACTCTATTTCACTATAGATTTTTGTTTTGTATTTTTAAACCCTTACCAACATTTGTGTACTCATAGGGGCAATGTCGGGTATGGGTTCCCGCAAATTCCCCGAATGATTTACGTCACGGAAAATCTTGCGCCTCACAAGCGGGCCGCAAAAAGCGGCATAAACCCCCAGCGGTATTTTACGCTGGCATCATGCCCCCCTCCCCCAGGCCAGAGTGCCCCCGGCCGCGGGGGATTTAACCCCCCCATGTCGCGACATCTTTGGGTCGCGCCCCCCATCCCGCGGCCCCCCTTTGGGCGGGCCGGGGCCAGGAGGGGGGGGAGGCCCAAACAGGGGGGAAGCAGCCCCCAATCCCCAAAAATGTTGGGGCCAGCGTGACAGACAGTTCCCCGGGAGACAGGATACAGCTAAAAACTGAATGCTGATCCCCTATTGCTTGAATGATCTGACGATCGTTCATCCCAATTCCCCCCTGGGGGAAAGTGTAAAAATTATAAAAATTTAAAAAAAAGTGTAAAAAATTTAAAACACAAACAAAAAAAATAAAATAAAAAACGTTCAACCCCCTTTTTCCCCCTTTTTACAAACGCCCCCCTTCAAAAAAAATAAAGTACCCATTTTTGGTATCGCCGGTGCTTTACGACCCACCCTAAAAATTTCTGTCATTTTAATTAACCCGTGGGGTGAACGCCGAAAAAAAAAACCCCCAAAAAACAGTCAAAGAATAGCAAATTTTTGTTCACCCCGCAGCACATAAAAGGAGAAAAAATTTAATCAAAAACTCATATAACATAAATGATCCAATTAAAACGTCATTTTCACCCCGAAAAAAAAAAGCCCTTACACACCGTATACGGGAAAAATTAAAAAGTTCTGGCTTTTAAAAGATAGCGAGCAAAAATTATTTTTACAAAATTAAAAACACTTTTTTTCAAAAAAATTGTGCTTTCAAAAAAAAAAACTACAAAAATTTGGGGTTTCACCGAAATTTCGTTCTAAACCCCCCCAAGTAAAACTAATTTTGGACGGATCCTGCACGGTAAACCCAAATTAAAAATAAAAAATAAAAAAAATGCTGGGATTGCAGTTTTTTTCTTCACCCTACCTTCCAAAAAAACGTTTTAAAAACCCGATCATAAAGTCTTGCCCCCCCCAAAAATTTACCAAAAAAAACGTAAAATCATCCCGAAAAAAAAAAGCCCCTTTAAACAGCTCCATAAACAGAAAAATAAAAAAATTTAGGGGCTCTCGGGGACTGGGGTGATGAAAAAACTTGTTTTCCTTTTCAAAAAAAATGTGTTTTTTTTGGGGTGTAAAAGCAGAAAAAACATTAAACAAATTTTCAAATGTGGTATCGTGTAATCTTTTAATAAAACCTGCTGATTTAAAACTAGCATGGCTTTTAAACCCGCACATTTCCCGCGAAAAAAATAAAAAAAAAAAAAACATTTCCCGGGGGATTTGTTTTTTGTAAAAAAATGTTCAAAAAAACCTTAAAAAAAAAGTGTTTCAAAGCATAAAAGCCCCCCGGGAAAGGGTTACAATAAAAAAAATCAAGTCATCTCGAAAAAACAACCCCCACAAGCAGTCCATAGCAAAAAATTAAGAAAGCAATTGGCTGTCAGAATACGACAACTTAAAAAAAGCAACTTTTTTAAAAACTCGTTCTATTGTGAAAAAAAAATAAAAAATTTAAAAAACTATATAAAAATTTTTTATCATTGTAATTTACCGACCCCCATAGAAAGTTATCCCGTCATTTTTCCCGTATGGCGAATTTCTGTAAAAAAGAAGCCCAAAAACAATGGCGGAAATGCGTTTCCCCCCTCCATTTTTCCTGGCCCCAAAGCTAAAAAAAAAAAATTCGGAACACCTGTGCGCCCAAAATGCAAATACACCCTTTGGTGAGATTTCCCCGAGGGGGGTTGAATTTCCAAAAAAGGAAACAACTTCCCGGAAGGTTTTACCTGTTTTAGTTTTGGGGGCCCTTTGGAGATGGAAAAATGGCCCCACCAATTTCTTGCGCCAAAAAACCAAATAGCGCTCCCCCCCTTTTTACCCCCCCCCTTGCGCCCAAAAAAGCAGTTTTTCACCCACATTTAGGGGATTGCCCAACTTGGGAAAAAATTGGTTTAAAACCCAAATTTTTTGGGGGGTTTTTTCCAAAAATTTCCTTTTAAAAATTTTAAAAAATTTTTTAGCTAAAAATTTTCAGATTAAAATTTGGGAAAAAAAATTTTTATTTTTTTTTTTCAAGGGCCCAACGCTAAAAAAATTTGTGAAAGCCTGTGGGTTTTAAAATTTTCCACTACACCTATGGGGTTATTCCTAAGGGGTGTAGTTTTCCCAAAAAGAGGTTTTTTAGGGGGATTTTTACGTTTTGGGGAAACCTTTAAAGGGGTCCGCAAAACCCGAAAAGGGCCCCCAAATAAAAAATTTTAATGAAAATGAGGCCCAGAGTCCAGTAGGGGCTCCTCCTATTCTGGGGCCCTTTTGGGTTTACCCAAAAAATGCACTAAAGGGGCCCCATATGGGATTTTCTGAAAAAGGCAAGGGAAACTGGGGAATTTAATATTTAAATTTTCAATTTCCCCTGATCACATTTACCGTATTCTTTTTTTTTTCATAATGCATAAAAATTGAAAATCTGCAAAAAAAAAAGTGAAATTTTGAATTTTTACTTTCCCCTTTGCTTTAATTTTTTGTGAAACCCCCTAATGGGGGGAATAAACTTTTAAATGCTGGGTTTTTAATTAAATTTTAAAGGGGGTATTTCTTAGATGGGTAATTTATGGGGGTATCAAAATACAGGGCAATTTTAAAAATCAACGTTAAAATGGGCTGGTCCCTAAAAATATTTTATATAGAAAAATTTTTTTGAAAATTTGAAAAATTACTACTAAATTTTATAAGCCCCCTAATGTCACAAAAAAAAAAAAGACATTTAAAAAAATGATGCCAAACTACAGCAGACATATGGTATATGCTAGTTATAAACTATTTTGAGTGGAATAACTATCTGTCTTACATGCAGAAATTTTTGAAGTTTGAAATTGGTAAATTTTTCACATTTTTCACCATAATTTGATATTTTTCACAAATAAACAATCATTTTTGGACCAAAATTTCTTACTATCTTATAGCACAATGTGTCACGAGAAAACAATCTCTGAATCACATGGATAGGTTAAAGTGTCAAAAAGTTATTCTCACATAAAGTGACACATGACAGATTTCAAAAATAGGGCTCTGTCAGAGAGGCCAAAACTGGCTCCGGCGGTAAGGGGTTAAGAAATTCTGCCTAGATTGTCAAATGTGATGTTTTGTTATTCTGGAGATTCTGTTCAGGAAATGGTCAATGGAAGATATGTTGCTTAGATAGTTTATGTGGAACTTTTTCTGTCTGGTAATTATTAACAATGAAGTGATTTTAATTTATTATGTGCAACACGTGATTTGTAACTTGTAACATGAGTTCATTGTTTTTGTACAATTATCCTATATAAACTGGGCAGTCTAACAAAGGCAGAAGCCATGTGACACAGACAACAAAGGTCCTTGTGTTAATTGCTTCTATAAGCACTTGTATTTTTCTTTTCTAATTTGGCAACCCAATCACATCCGATATCGCTGATTTGACCATAAGGCCATGTTCACACGGCTTAATTGTGGGGGCGTAATTAAGCCGTGTGAACGGGGGGCCCATAGACTATCATTACTAGCGGCGCGTATACGCCGAGCAGGGAGAGGAGACGTAATCCACAGTTCTCTATGAGAACTGTGGATTACCGTAATGACTTGGCCGTATTTCAGCCCGTAATTTGTGCAGTACGCCGCGAATTACGGGCTGACATACGTGCCCAAATAAGCCGTGTGAACATGGCCTAACAGGTGATACCCACAGATTTCTGTTGTGAATTCTCATTTTGCAGTGGTGGTTTTTAGGCACAGATTAGGTTTAGTGTGCACTACATTATTTTGAGCGGATGACTGATCTGTTATATCGTATTGTGACATAATAAAAAAACGTATGGGTTAACGTGGACGGATGTGCAACTTACACTGACATTCCATGTTATATTGTCCATCAAATATCCGTTGAATTTTAACAGATGGAAGATGCAGAGTGCTGCGCTTTTTTAAAGTTGAACAAAAATGTTTTACGTTACATTATACATTTTTTTCACCTGTATGTCATTAGAATACATATTATAGTATATGTGCCAATTTTGTAAACGTATAAGTTTGTAGCCGTAAAAAATACAAACAAACCTATCCAATCAAATTTCTAGGAAATATGGGTGACAGCTGATAGAAAAGCTAGTAAAAAATGGATGTCAAATGTCTGCTCAAAACAGTGCACATTTGGCATACATTTAGCGCTTACATTATACATACACATTTTGCCATGTAGTCAAACATGATGTGAGCCTCACCTAAGCTACTCAATTCTTCTCAATCTTCCTCACCCCCAAGTTCAAGATCCGATATACAGTACAAGCACTTACAAAGTTTGAGGATTGTGGCATGAATCAGTATACAATTGCCATGCTTAGTCTTGCGTGCCTTTAGAGCAAATAACATCTAGCTGGCACCGCACCTGGCATGTGGCACTGGCCACGGGTGAAGTGTTTTATTCTTTAAAAGGAAACTACCAAAAAAGTTTTCCAGGAATATTGATTTAAACAAAAAAAAAAAAACCCTCTCTGATGAAAGCGTTCCTTTCAATTTAAAGTATGGCAACAGAGCAAGTCACAAATGGCAACAAGACCTTGTCACCACTTATAAAATGTTGGCCACATCAGCAACCACTTTGGTCTCCATCTGGAACCCTGAGTGAGCAGCTTTCCTTAACAATGTCAATAATCCCTTTACTAGTAGTTATTGTAGTTTACAATAACCATATAATATATTTTTCTTGCCACTTCATGACTGAAACGTGTATCCGAGCACCCAAGCTCTGCTATCTTACCTCATAAGACTGTCATCACAGATGCTTTCTTTATGGCAGTTTTTGAGCCAAACATAAGTGTGGGTACAAGAAAGGAGACATATGTAATGGGATCATCCCATAATGTAGAAGATTTTGAGGGAGTAAAAAAATATCAGAGAATTTCAACATCTTGGTCTTTAAATTCAACAGAAACCCCGTCTCTGGAGACCAGAAGGTGTGCAGATTTCAGAAAGGGAGTTTGTCAGCAATCGGCTGAATCTGTAACCACATACTACAGTCACCTGCAGCTGCCATCTCCTTGCAAATGAACACTAATGAGTTCATCACTAACCTACTGTGCATACAGTAAGGGTGCATCCACACGGCAGTAAGCAAATACTTTCTGGATTCTGGTTATAGAATCCAGATGGTATTTTGACATCTTTTCCACGGTTTTGGGGGACGGTACTGTCTGTGGTTTGCAGATTTGCCCGTCCCCCTCAACCACTGACATGTTCATGTTCTGCCCGAAAACCGGGCAGAAGAATGAATATGTTGTTTTTCGGAATACCGGCGGTTTAAAAAAACGTCCGGCAGAAATCCATTGGGGTCTGCACAGATTTTTTTATTAAAGTCTATGAAGATGGTTTTAAATCCAAAAACTGTCTGAAAATCCGACCGAAAAGAAGAACTGGATAAAATAGTATAGTATTTATAATCAAAAGCTCTGTTGTGTTTTAAAGTATCCGCACTAACCAAACAGAAGAGGCAGGTTTTGTTAACGTGCTTTTGTACCCATTAGCTTATCTTAACCCTAGGGGTGGGTTCTCAAATTGCAGTTGAAAAACGCAGCGGAAACACAAGAAAAATGCATGCATTTTTCTTATCGACTCCAATTCCACTTGTGTTCTAAACCAGAGGTAGTTACAAAACCAACTGTATTAATAAAAAAAATGCCTTTTTTAATTGCTTTGCAAGTCTAATGCAGTTGAAAAAAGCAACAAAAATGCAACGTGAAAACCCTGCCTAAACAGGTCAATTAATCTCTAACCCTAAAACATTTTCGCAGCACACATTTAAATAACATATCATTTTACATCATTGTCCAAATTGCACATTTATTATCCTCGTTACAGAAAACCTATAACGTCATAATGACAGGTCAGAAGTATCAACTGGTGAGGTCCAGGTGCTGAGACCACCAACTGTACTTAATTTGAGCTAATCTACTAAATTATAACCTCTACTCCGGAATCTTCCAGATTTATCAATACGGTCTAACTCTTAGGGTATTTTTTCACACAGCTTTTTTAAGCACTTTTTTTCGATCCGAAAAAACTATTAAAAACGCGCATAAACCCCCTATCCCCACCACCCTGCATGGTGCGTGTTTGGATGCGGCTTTGCTGCAGCAGAAAACGCACCTTAGATTAAATGGGTGTCTTTTGCGTAAAACGTTTAAAGAATTTTGCAAGACAATTCTTTTAACGGATCTGAAAATGCTTTAAAAAAAGCGTTTCAGAATCTAAACGCGATGTGGGGTTTTTACATAAAAAACTAGAGAAAAATGCCCCTTGTTAGTGCGTTTTTGGGATTGTTTGGGGTTTTTAAAAACATGGACCCAAAGCATGCCCCAAAAAAAAAGCTGGTAACATCCTCTTAGGTTATGTTCTTAGGGTATTTGGACCCTTATTTTTCAGCGACCAAATCAACTTCAAATACTTGTCTGCAAACGGTTTCATTTTTGCAGTTTCCGTGGATTAAGTTTTTGGCCGGGGAGTTTTGGGTGCTGATCCATGTCCAAAAAAACGTAAAAACCGCATCAAAAACACGCTACACTTGTGGACGAGGTTTTGAAACTCTCCATTGATTCCCATGGGCATTTTACTAGTGTAAAATGCCTCAAGAATTAGCATCTCACTTACTTTTCTGCCCTGAAAATAAGCAAATAAAATGTGTATAGAAGCCACACTGTATGAACTATGACGCGAATTTACAAAGGAATCAATAAAAATGAACTGGGGGCATTTTTTTTTGTAATTTTTGACGTTGTTTTGGTGTGAATCCACGCATCCAAATCAACCATGTGAACATACCCTTATATAGTGTCAACTTAGACTAGACAGTCCTAAAATGCTCCCCATTTATCGTAGTATTGATAAATCTGGCGCATGTTAGAACTGTCTAACTTAAAGGGGATTTGCCAGGACGTGCCTTATCTGCTAAGAAGCAAAAGTAAACAAAGCAAGCTGGGCTGAGAGAGAGAGAGAGAGAGAGAGAGAGCACAGAGTCATGCATAAGGGATCGTGTTGGAGAAACTGGTGTAGGTAGCCAGCCCACAAATGGCCTTTATGATATGTGATAATGCACGGATGCTCAGTCCAAGGATGGCAGATTGAAGTTCACTTAAAAGTATAGATATCCAGCCCACAGCAATATATCAATTCGATGAAAAGCATACAAAATTTATTGGCAGCATTTAAAATACAAAGTAAGGAAAAGAAAACAAGGCACTCACCAGTCAAAATTTCGTGGCAATAAATAAATATGGAGGCATGAAAGAGAGCATGACGCTAACGCGTTTCGGGCTTAAGAGACATTTGTGCCCTTACTCAAAGTTTTCACATTGGCCACTAGAGCAGTCACATTAAAAGGAATCTATCATTATTTTTTTTTCCTAATTAAAACAAGATACTGATACATATTATTTTCTTCTCATCAGTTTTTACTTTCTGATTGTAGATTTTTTAATTCTGTTTTCTGTATGTGACTATGGGCGCAGCCACATTGCCAAAACTGCTTTTAACAGCATTTTGAGAGGTGCTTTACAGCAGCTTCAAAGACATAGGAGCCTGTGACCCAAAACTCTTCTATAGGATAGCTTTTTTAGCCCATGAAGAAATCAGTGTGCAGAAAGGGGGAGCTGTGACCATCTCTGATTGTAGATGATAGATCCTATGTTATCTATACACATTAGTGTCACCTGTCTCTGATGGGAATAAGGAGACCGCTAAAAAGTTTTGTCAACAGAAAAGGAAGTGTCAGACTATTATTAGGCAAAGTGGCCAAAGTGAGAACTGTGGTACTCTAATAAAATGTGTCTAAATCAAAAACATGAGTTAAACAATAGGTCATTTTCTGATGACACATTCCCTTGAAGCTGTTAATTCCTGTTATTTGTAACACACTTGTCAATTTTGCTGTACATACACTGACAAGCAAAAGGGTAACAATGTTTTGAACTTTTGACTTTCAAGCTTCATATCTTACCGTCCACTACAGATTTGAAGATGAGACTACTTATTGTTTTGCTCCTGGTGGTAGAACAATCTTTTTCTTCTTGTGTATTACAAATTACAACATGTTCTCACATTCCCTAATACTTCAGTGTGTTATTAGGTTGATTGCCAAGCGAACGATCAATGGTTTGAATCAAGGAACAGCCATGAAGAAGATTTCCCAAGAAAAGAGAAACATCATCATCCAGCTCCTTGATAGTGGACTCTTGGCAAGAAAATTGCCAAACTGCATCATGTGAGGCCATGACAGCTGGCTTCTAAAAGGATGGGCAGATTACATTTCTTACTCTTGCAAGAGGTGGGCATCCAGGCAAAGTATCAGTCAACAATTCGGTTCATCACAAGGTCTATCACTTCTGGTGACTTGCATGCTTTGAGAGCTACGAGTTATCGTAATTGCGGCGTGCATTTCGCCGCGTATAAAACGCAATACGTGGCAAAATGTGTGCGCAAATACGCGGCAAAATAAACTGTGTGAATATACCCTTAGGAAACATGGGGATCTGAACATGCAGGCATATAGTGGATCACCGAGATAGCTGCTGTCTGAAAAGTGTATGGCCAGCATGGGACTATACAACACACAGAAAGAGAAGTCTCTGGAGGAAGGGGCTGTAATACATCACTTCCTGCAGGCTGTCAGTCGCCTCCCGATTCTACTGTCTACTACATTCAGTACAGGAAGGAAGGGGGCATCTCCAATATGGCCGTCCACAGGGAAGGTTTAATAAATAAAAATAGAGTAGCTACAACCTTAAAACACATTACTTATTTATAAACTTGCATGTAATCATTAAAAACTAAATTGAAATACATGACACATAGTTAACAGGATGGGCAGAGCCCAACATCATCAATCCATGTTTCTGCCAACAGCAGGTATCAGGTGTCTACCCAGCAGTCACAATAGACTGTCAGCACAAAATACTAGCATGATCCACCAATGGAAATCTGGCCATTGATCTTATTGCTAGAGAATGAGTCAGTCAAATGCAGTCACACAGTCATTAGCCACAACAGGTCTGTCCACTTACTACCTTCAATATGCAGTTATTATAGGGACCTTCCTAGGTGCTCCCACTGTGCTAGAATAACAAATGAACCCATGGTAACCTCACCCATCACCCCCATTCCATCACTGCCAGAGCTCCAGTGTTCCCCCCGTCCCTCACTGAGGACATCACATTCATGCTGCAGCCACTCGCTAGCCTCAGCAGTCACATGTCTACATGTACAGAGTGTGACCAAGGAGGTCAGTGATTGGCTGCGGCATCGTGATCCATGAACTTGATGTTATTAGTGAGGAACTGGGAGGGAAGGTTCGAGCTCTGACACCGGTGATGGGAGAGGTAAGTATGGTCGAATTTTCAGTTTTAGCACAGTGAGGTGTTAGGGAGGTTTCTAAGTGTTGGAACACCACTTGAAGTATGAGTGCTGAGCGGCAGTAAATGGATCTGACACGGAAATGTTCTCCTAAAATTAATCTCATTTACAATTTTCTAAATAAGCTTTGTGATGCAAAATTAGGCAGATACAATTGCATCATTTGTAGCCAAACAGGTTATGCTAGAGTGATGTGGTTTCCGGAGAGCATGCAGCAGCCACCTAAACTGCTTGCAGGACTCTTCTGAGCACTATCCTTACCCTGCTCTTCTATTAACACCCTACCCATTACTTGTCATTCCCCTTTATTGCAGTGAATATCAGCAAAGTGGATATCGATGTTATTGAAACAGAAAAGATATGGGCAACAAATCAAGCCTGAACGGGCTGTACTCACTCATATGTATAAAATCACACTCCTTCTGCACATAGCACAAATCTAATCTTATAGAAATAGGAGATAAACCAAAATTAATTTGAAATGAACTGCTTGATGACAAGATGCAATATCCCTTCCCAACAGCCTTATCAATCTGCATATTCATATATATCTTTTGATTCATAGCCAAATATACACCACAGAACCAGTGATACCGCTCCAAGAAAACTCACTTAGTCAGGAATGATTATACCGTACTTCATATTTTATATATGAATTCAATCTAGCTCAACCGATACAGCAGAGTGAAAAAATAAAATACAAGTGCAATTCTTAAAGCACAGGTCCATCTTTGCTGAGTGCAGAGGTTCTAGTTGGGGAGTTTTCCTGTCCCTTAGGGTGCGGTCCCACGGCAAAGACCAAAGACCGATATTTAGTCTTTTTTTGGCACGTAGGGGGGCGGCTTTTGTCTACAGTTTGTGGATTCAAGCCGTCCCCCTTCGCACCCTCTGGTTCATATCCTGCCCAAAAACCGGGTGGAAGAATGAACATGTTCTAAGTTTCCAGGAACGCTGTGGTATCAAAAGCCATCCAGTGCAAAATACGTGCAGTGTGGCCTGCTACACAGATTTTCTATTAAAATCAGTGTTAAAGGTTGACAGTCGCTTTACAGACTGTTTTCAAACCCAAACACGGTCTGTAAAACCGACTAAAAAGGACAAGCCCTTACTATGATTTCCTGTTTAGGCATAGTATAGAAACAGGTCTGCTCTTAGCCCCCCAAAAATTGTGCCATTTGGGACAATACCTATATCAGTGGGCACCGCGTAGACGTGAAACATGGTGAGCAAGGAATGTCCAAACTACAATAATTGCAAAAAAAGAAGAAAGATGACATCCCATATAAATATGTACACCTCAAAATAACAAGAAAAACAAAAATAGAAAAATGGGAGCTATCAAAAACACAACATAGTGTGATAGTCATAGTTATGAGAGGTGTCCAAACTATGCTGCCCTCACGGGCCAGGATAGTGACAGATCCTCTACAAAAGTTCATACAAGTAAGGATTGTTTTGTCACCTGTAATTACTATTTGATAGTCAAGAAATCCTGGTGACCACCCTGATGAAACCACATAACTATTTTCTTTAGACATAACTAAAGCAGCTCCTATGTAAAAGCGCTACAGATCTAAGCTCGGCATCTATGTTAATACAGTTCGGGAGGAGTTTGGTGTACTTTGCACCAAAATATTGCCGGCGCAATGTTCTATAGATGTATGAACAGGCATAAGGTCAAACTTGGAGTAATGAGTGCCTGACACGACAAATTTTAATGTGCCTAGAATATGCCAAAGTTTGGTGCAAAACTGCCATACAGAGTTTGGTGCATAGAGTGTTTTGCCGATAAACACTTTTTCATATTGCTGTATTATACACTCATCTATATCTATTTAGAAATGGTGTCTCTGCGCCAAGTTACATAGATGTCGCCCTATGTATGTTACAAAGCCTAAAACAAGTGTTGAAAATCCAAGGTTGTAAAATATCAGTAGAGGTCTTAATGGAGGCTATATTAATTGGGTTGTGCAGCAAACCCACAAAAAAGTCCTCACACTGCTCGAGTCCTACTAAATCTCCATGTGATGTTTTCTGTGTAATTTGTGCTTTTGTGCTCTTCCTTCTCTGCAGCTGAGCAGCAACATTTCATGTTTAAAAACAGTCTTCCTTTGCCCAGTAAAACTACGAGCCCCAGGATCATTTGTTTTGCTTTCTTCACCTTTCTTTCTCCCAACTTCAGTCTCAGTATAACCCCCTCCCCCCAATTTTCTCTCATGGCAAAAACTTTGGAAAGTTGGACCAAAGGGGTGTGGCTACAGAGGCTGCACCTCTTTGGTCACATGATCTCCTGGGCTCAACACAGCTGTTCCCTGTGCATGTAGACAAACAAAACAACTTAACTTTGCGATGCTTGCCCCACTTACCCACCACTGATCGACAGTTTCTTACCTATAAGGGTATGTTCACATGGTGTTTTTAGATACATTTTTGATCTGAAAAACATTCAAAACCGCTGTGTAAAATGCATCCAACACGCACCCAAAGTGTTGTGCATGTTTGGATGCGGTTTTGCTGCAGCAGAAACACACCCCATAGTTCTAAATAGGGCGTCTGCTGTGTAACACGGATCAAGAATCGACATGTCAATTCTTTGAACGGATCCAAGACGCATCAGAAAGACGCATGTAAAACACGCATTAGCGATCACAGGTCTGAAAGCGGATATGTGTTTTACATTGAAAGCAATGTAAAATCACACTGCACATTGTTGGTCCGAAACACAGATCCAAACACGCATCTAAAAAAGTGTGAACATCCCCTAAGGACGCGTTTACACGGCACAGGACAAATACCAGCCGGTTTGCCGGCCGGTATTTGTCCTGTTTGGCGCCCGTCCCAACTGCCGCGGGGGAGAGGGGGGGCAGCTTTTCTCCGCGATGAGCGGAGAACAGCCCTCCCCCCTCCAATTGAGAAGCACATCTTCCGTCGGGAAACCGGACGGAAGATTGTGCTTCTACAATGTTTTGCCGCCGGACTGCCGGCGGCAAAACCATCCAACGGCAAAACCTGTGCAGTGGGGACTGCTGCACAGGTTTTGCATAGAGCACAATTGTGCTCATTTTCGGCCGGTTTTTCAGGCGGTCTGAAAAACCGCAAACCGACTGGAAAACCGGCCGAAAACCCGTGCCATGGGGACATGGCCTAAGTGTGAATTTGGACATGCTGGTCTCCTCTCTGGCAGCGCGAGACATGCTCTGCAGTAACCACAATGTAAAATTCTGATAAACTGCTTTAGGATAAGATATAAGTGACAGACTGCTAGAAACATTTGGGAAGATTTATCAATACTGTCTGACAGTGAAAACCTAAACTAGACAGTCTTAAAATGTGCCACATTTATCTTAGTGTTGATAAATCTGCAGCATGTTTAGACCTTCTAGTCTAACCTTCTATAAGTTGGCTTACTTTAGGCCACTAATTGCAACATTTTAATCGGTAAGCATGTCCTTTAGCCCCTTACCACCGGAGCCAGTTTTGGCCTTCCCAACAGAGCCCTGGTTTTAAAATCTGGCATGTGTCACTTTATGTGAGAATAACTTTTTGACACTTTTACCTATCCAAGTGATTCAGAGACTGTTTTCTCGTGACACATTGTGCTTTAAAGGAGTTGTCTTCCTACAGAGTTTCATAGGCTGCATGAATGAAATACTCTGTCACTTCCTGGTTTTAGATTTACTGAAATTTGCATAACTCCCTGGTGAATCCAGCTCTGTGTTTTCAGTTGCTAATTAGATCAGGTTAGCTCAGAAGCTTCTGAAACTACTAACAGGACTTTTTATCTGATCCCTCAAACAGAAGCCCTAATTACAGTGCTGTTTACTTGAGATAAATCAAGCTTTTTACTGCCCAGCAGCACAGACACTGCCACAACCAGGGTGATGCAGTCACTCACTGCTATCACATAGAACAAACAGCAGGGGGAGAATTGTTTACAGGTTGGTTACTGAGGGAACTGAAATAGCCAGGGAGGTCATAAATTCACTTGTATCTCCTTAAGAAAAACAGATGAACAAAGCAATATATTTGGAAAATGTCTTTATTTTGTGTTCCCTACAATTTTAAAGCTATTCTTTGTAGCGATACAACCCCTTTAAGTTAGTAATACATTTTGGTCCAAAAAGTCCTTGCTTATTTGTGATAAATATCAAAATAATGATGACTTTTTTCAAATACTTGCAATTTCATAGTTCAAAAATTTCCGCATGTAAGACAGATAGTTATTCCACTCAAAATAGTTTATAACTAGCATCTACCATATGTCTGCTGTAGTTTGGCATAATTTTTTTAAATGTCTTTTTTTTTTACCACATTAAGGCTATGTTCACACGGTTTAACTGTGGGTTGTAATTTCGCCCCGCAATTACGCCGTGTGGACGGGGGCGGGGGAGCGAGCGGGGGGCCGGCACTTCGCCGGCCCATAGACAGTCATTGCTAGCGGCGCGTATACGCCGCTAAAAAGTGACCTGTCAATTATCTCCCCCCTCGGCGTAGTCGCCGAGCAGGGAGAGGAGACGTAATGCATAGTTCTCTATGAGAACTGTGCATTACCGTAGTTACTGGGACGGATTCAGCCCGTAATTGGCGCACTTCGGCGCGTAATGACGGACTGAATTACGTCCCAGAAGAAGCCGTGTGAACATGGCCTAAGGGGCTTAGAAATTTAGTAGTAATTTTTCACATTTTCAAGAAAATTAGCAAAATAGATTTTGCGCTCTGGGAGCGGACGATACTATTGGCGGTGGAGAGCGAGTACTGGTATTTTTTATTTTTTAATTCCGACAAAGAAACCCTGCCTATGGGGGACGGCTTATACTCGAGTATATACGGCATTTAGATTACTGAAACATTAAAAAAAAAAGCCTCTACAAATTTGGCATCACTGGAATCGTATAAACCATACAGATGACACATAGTTTATACCAAAAAGTGGACTCTATAAAAACTTAACCCCCGCAAAAATTGCACAAATGTTTTTTTTTTTTTTTCATTTTCCACCACAGATTTTTGGGGGGTTTCCCAGTACATTATATATTTTGTTCAATTACACCATTAAAAAGTACGGTACATCATGTCCCACAAAAAACCAAGCCCTCGTATAGATATTTAAAGGGAAAAGTAAAGAAAAGTTATGTTAAGGAGTTAAGGATGTGCTATCTGACAACTCCACTTCAAGTGCTACAGTTGTCAGGTAGCATCTCCATGGAAACTAGTCTCTCTAGCTTACAGCTGCCATGATTCAGTGCTGGCAGAACAGATAAGGAACAACTGCAGTCACGCCAACACTGGTGGTAATATTAGAGTTTTGTAATATAAGTCAGGCGTACACATCAGCTCATTTGGCTGTTAGCCATTTCCTGCCTGATGAAATAAGCAATTTCCAATAACACAATTCAATAGGTCTCCTTCATTCAATTTGTTACTGTTGCATAACAGCCAATATCATTGCCATAAAAACTCCCACAAGGGAGGTCATCCAACCTTCCTGTCCTGAATGTAAAAAAAATAAAAAAATAAATAAAAAATGCATATTTCATGCATTTTGTAGAAAACAAAAAATTGCAATCAGTTTGTTAAATCCTAAAATCACAATCTGGTTTCCTTTGAGTTATGGAGCAGATCTTACATTCAGTTAATTTTACAAGTCTTCAAATCTCTTACTCAAGCTAACATTGCAGCACACAAAGAAAATGTCTAGACTTTTTATGACCTACAGGTCCTGTGTCCCAGGGGAGCCGCTGTCATTCACTTGCTTGGTTCATCTGGCTGTGATCAGAAGCCTTTTTATCCTTGAGCTGCAGAGTGACACCGACTGGAATATTTGCTCAAATAAATGTGCAACTATTAAAATAAAGTATTTTCCCTCAACCTTAAGGCTCATTTCTTTTAATGCTTCTGTCGGAGGTATACAGTGTATGTCAGGAGTATTTCCCTGATGTTTGCTCTAGACATATGCCATGGTATATGCAAACACTGGTATACATCAACCATTGACTTCCAATGTAAATAAAAAAAAAAAAAAATTCTTAGGGTATGTTCACACAGCGTAACTTCGTATTCGCGCACTAATACGGGCGAGAAGCGCGCCAAAATGACGGTAATCCATTGTTCTCACAGAGAACTATGGATTACGCCTTCTCTCCCCGCTCGTACAATATGATCGTATTGCATGCGCGGGGAGATAAGTGACATGTAATGCATGTCTATGGGGCTAGCGGGCTGCTGGTCCCCCACCGCGGGAGTACACGCTGATTAGCGCAAGCTCCCGAGACACACAATGTACACCGTGTGAATATACCCCATGTTCTTTTGAACAGGAAAGCGCCACAGATTATACTTTCCTATGGTATCAGTTATGTAGGACAATGCATACTGGCCTCAAAAAGACAGTCTTTTGGCACACATCTAGCACATATGCCAGGAGCTCTCCCAGTCCTTACACCTGATATGAGACAAAGAGTGAATAGATTCTATATCAAACTACTTAAAGGGGGTTTCTGGGACTTTTGCTTTCTACTTTTTACTTACTTGTTATAGGGCTCACAGCTTAATTATATTGAACTTTGTAACTGATACTCATTAAAAATTATTTGTTCTGCTTTGCAAAACTAGGCAGAGCCCTTTACTTCCCTTCTTCCTACAAACCGTGAGACGTCCATCGATCATGGTTTTGCTTCAGAGTCTATGGACGTTTTGTCAACACTCAGTGGGTGTGCTTTAAAGCCAGGCTCAGCTCAGAAACATTCCCTGTAGTGGATGTGGATGGAGCAGAGAAGAGCTGGCTGCATACACTGACTTATCAGTCACTACCCTGTTTCCCCGAAAATAAGACACATTGCATTTTTTTTATGCAGTTCAGAGTTTGGCTGCTTATGCTGATGTTTGTGATGAAATCACTACATTATATTAATATATGTTGATTTTTGTTCAACAATAAATGTGAATTCTTGTTCAGGAAAAAATAAGACATCCCCTAAAAATAAGTCTTCGCTCGTCTTTAGGAGCAAAAATGAATATAAGACAGTGTCTTATTTTGGGGAAACAGGGTATGTAAACAGAGGTAGTGACAGGAATATAATCATTCAGTACAGAGCTGCAGGGAGACGCTATGTATCCACTGCAATGGATTCTAAAACCGCCAAAAATACTAACATTCAGAGAGCCTATAGATTTTAATAGAAAAACCGACCTGAGGTCTCCACAGGTCGTTTTTTTTCTCCGCTCGTCTTTTGGCTCCGGCGTATTATATAACATGTTGTAAAATACGTTGGCGCTTTGAGATTTTCCATCGTTTTCCCATACAATCAATTATATGGGCAGAAGGCAAAAAACGAGAACTGACCGCGATTTTTGTGCAAAACGTGACAAAGGTCACGGTCGTGCATCAGGAAAAAAAAAAGATAGACTTTCGGCCGTTTTTTGTCCGATACAGTGTAGACCTAGCATTATACACATACAGTGATAACTATGTGTTCATAGTGACTCATCGCTGCTTGAGTCTAGCTGCCATCATTACTGTGTACTGTGTTTACCTCTTCTGAGAGGAGGAAATGGTCAGAAGACTTGTATTGTTTGAATGTGCATAAGGACCTCTGAGATGATCCAGAAGCATTCAGAAAAAAAGTCTGCCTAGTGCTCTTTATATACTAAAGGTGCCACAGTTAAAGAGTCATGAGACGCTGCCCTGACATCACTGTGTACAGAGAGGATGACACATCCCCTAAAGCAGGCACACAGCTTTCCCATGATCAACAACTGATTGCTGTGGGGGTAAGTGATGTCACCCACCTTTCTTGGAGGCTAGATCTAGTGTACAGGAAAGCTGGGTGATGCCCCATTCCACACAGCAATTAGAGTTACAATGATGGCATAGCTGTGTATGTGCTGTGGGGGATGTACAGCACGTATACAGAAATATAGAAACCAAATTATGTATATTTGTACATGTATTACAGATATAATAGTAAAAAGACATTCTTTCCTCATCCTATGTTACAAACTGTTTGGTGATTGTACTACACACAGCCTGCTGCAGGAAACCAGGGAGTGAAGGGGAGCAAAGATGCAGAGGGATGAGACATATATTTCTGAGAATGATAATGAACAGTGCTAGGAGGATTAGGGGCAGGTGCAGAGAAGTCCTAAACTGTAATTGCAAGGGATTCTGGGACTTGTAGGAAATAGCTGCATGAGAACTACCGATTCTTCCACAACCAGGAGGTTTCATTGATGTTATGGTAGATGAATAAGGAGGCAAAAGAGAAGAAAAGAAACACATGAAGGTAGTGGAATATTTGTACTTTTAAATATAAATTAGTGTTCTATTAAATCATTAAACTATATATAACCCCTTTAAATAAAAATAAACTTCTAAGTGTGGTGTCACAAAACAGCACTTTTAAGAAAAAGGCTACATTTTCTTGTCACATTTTTTTCCTGCTTGCCGACTTGCAGCCAAATATTCAACAGGCAAATATGAAAAACACTGCAAACTGTTTTTTCTAACTTTTGATGTGCTGCATTTTTTTCATAAAGTAGCAGGTATGGTGTTTTCTGCCGTCATTTTTCCAATAGGATTCTCAATAGAAATAAAAGGCTTTAAAGGTGTTTTCTCACCATGCAGCTTCACAAACTTTTAGCAGTTTTGCACTTATTGTCTCCTCAAGCTGTGGGTGGTTCTACAGCACTGAATAGCATATTCAACTTCGAGCGACTGTTACTGACAGTGCAGGAGATTGTTATCTCTAACAAAATTACAGATAAAGCAAAGCTTTTCAATCCTCACAGCACATATATCTAACAAGATTAGCTTCATTAAAGAAAAGGTATAATTAGTTTGCTTCCATCTCAGTTCATCAGTCAGGTGATATCACTTCCTGTTCTCAGCTTATCAGATAAAAGACGTCTGTCTGGTAAACAGGTAACCATAGAAACATGTGTGTGCCTCAGAGAACATAAAAAACGCTGTTCTCAATGGGAGAGATTTAACCCGTCCCTAACTCCGCCAATAATTCTTACAGCCCTCACAGCTAGATTAATGGAAATGACTTTAAAAATTGCCCAAAATGCCCAAATGTGGCTCGCAAGAGGCCAATACAGTATATATACCTGTTCCAATTTGGGAGAAATTACAGTCCTATTTTGGAGTAACTGGCTGGTACCTGAAGCAACAATTAGAGGGCATAGACCCAACCAGCCTACACTGTCATCGTGACCACCTAGCTAATCCCCAAACCTTGGCTGTCTTGCTAGAAAGAACTACTTTTCTGTTAGATTAAATCCCTGACATTTGGGACATGATAAACTTGACTCCCCCCCTTTCTGGTACACAAGTCGAGTCCAAAACTTGGGTATGATTCCCAGGTATGTTCTATTGCCGGAGACACTATCCTACTTTATCATTTTCTCTTGGATGCTTGAGGTGTGGAGGAGGGGACAGTGGAGCTTTCTGAAGGCGGAACGGAGGAGATTGGGGCAGAATCATTACTGTTCTTATGATTTTGTAGTATTTTTGTGCATAATGTTGATCTACCACAGTCTTGTACCTCTTACATTTTTTGCTAATGTTGCATTCCTAACCTGAACTGCATGGGTCCTGAACTCCCTTGTTTCTTTGTCAAGTTACATAAAATTGAGCTTCCATCGTAAGGGGGTATGCCTGCATGCACTCTTGCCCCTTATGTAGCTTTGTACTTACTGTGATTTCAGCGATTGTCTTAATGTATGTGCTTTATTGTTCTAAGCATCTGATGCACTTTGTATTTTATATTTTGAAAGCTCTTAATAATAAAAACATGTTGAAAAAAACGCTGTTCTCTCATGACTAAAGTAAAATCTATTGACCAATTTATTTATAAAAAGTCTTCATTTAACAGTCACTTTATGTTGAAAGCTAACCTTTGTAGTGAGAAAACCCCTTGTCAAAACACCATATATACAAATAACACACACCACCACACACAACACACACAAACACACCACACACACACACACACACACGTAACACACACAGCAACCCACCTCTGGAAAAAGTTGAGAGACCACTGCAAAATTTATAGTTTCTCTGTTTTTTCTCTTCAATGGTAATTTTTTGAAGAAAAATGTACATTGTTATTTTATTATATAAACTACTGACAACATGTCTCCGAAATTCAAAACAAAAAAATTGTATTTATTTGCAGTAAATGAGAAATCTTCAAAATAATAAAAAAGAAGCAGCGCTGTCAGACCTCAAACAATGCAAAGAAAACAAGTTCATATTTATTTAGAAACAATAAGACTAATGTTTTAAGTCAGGAAGAGTTCAGAAATCAATATTTGGTGGAATAACCATGATTTTTTTCATTTAAATTCCCTTTGGCCTATTCTTAGCACTTGTTTTGCCATCCAGCTTGTATTATTGCAAGAGGATTGTGAAGACCACAGCAGTGTTTTTTATACTTTCCTTCATTAAATAAGATTTGGTTTAGGTGATCACATTAAGTAGAATGAGGTGGACTTTGGTTGGAATTCAACTGACACTGGAATGGAATGGCTGTCAGACATGTAGTAATGCTGATTTTTAGAAAACTTTACAGTGGTCTCTTAATTTTTCCAGAGCTGTAAATATATATATATATATATATATATATATATATATATATATATATATATATATATTATAGTTTTTACTAAGCTCGATAGTGTTTACTACAACGTGAGGTGGATTTTTTCCATAGGTCACAGCTGTGAAACTAGACCTGAAAAGGGTCACATGTGGATATTACAAATTTTTTCATAAGTTGATCAAAATGAGGGTGTAGCTTGTGTATTATTCTGTACTCTCAAGACATATTATTGTCAAACAGACGTCAGAGGTGATGCGAGTCCCTGTCTGTAAAATACATGCGTTAAAACACTGCCAAGCCCCATCCTATTGACGTTATTGATAAATCTAGAACAGAGAATCTTCATATAATTTATGGAGGCCAAGGTGCTATGACCCAGATCGGAATGTGAAATGCTATACCGGAGATTTTTAATTTCCTATGGAAATCATTGATGTTAGACCTGTTTTGTATGAACAAATGCAGACGCTCTTCCTAGAGCACGTTTCCAGTGACTGACAAACTGATCACAGCGCTTATTCTTTTTACAAGATGCAAAGACTGACACAAATGGCTCGTGAGTAGCATTCTTGCTTGCAGCAATATCAGATACACACAAAAAGGAAATTGTCAGAGCTCTTCATTACACCCTGTCAAGAAAGCCAGATGTGGAACAACATTGCTTATGTACTCTTAAGCCTTAAAGCAACCTACAAATCCTGAAAAGTACACTATGCTTTTGGATACTACAAACCAGGGGCAGACAGATTACTGGAAAACCTCTCCAGGAATCACTTTGACTCCTGGGGATATCAGCAGAAAAAGTTGTCACCGGTCGTTCATTCACAGGTGTATGCGCCACCTTGATACTAGGACTTCTGCAGTCCTGATAAACCACAGAGCCAGTAATTACACAAAACGTTAGGTTCACATCACATTAATCCACTAGTCACATGTGCACTTTTTCTATAATAAAAACATGGTCGTTAACGTATACATTGACTTCTAAGGTCATAAAATTTGTCTTTGGTATCCGTGATCCATGATCCTACGTTGTGTATTTTTTTTGACAGATGGAAGATGCAATGTGCTGTGTTTTTTCTGGTTGTCCAAAACACATGTTACAGTTTACTTAATGTTGATGAGGAAATTGTAAGGCCATGTCCCCACGGCACCGGTTTGCGGACGGTTTTTCAGACGGTTTGCGGTTTTGCAAACCGTCTGAAAAACTGGCCGCAAACTTTTACATGGGCTGTTATGGAAAACCCATGCAGCAGTCCCCACTGCATAGGTTTTACGCCCAGTGGTTTTTTAAACCGCCGGCAGCCCGAAAAGCATTGTGCTTGTTCATTCTTCCGTCCGGTTTTCGGACAGAACATGAACAAGTGAATGTGAAGGGGGAGGGCTTTTCTCTGCTAATCGCTGAAAAAAAGTCGCCCCCCCCCCCCCCCTGCAGCCGTGTGCACGGCCCAAAAACCGGACCGGTATTTGTCTTGTGCCGTGGAGATGCGCCCTTAGGTTTATGGATTTCCTGGACTAAATTGCAGGATTCTGTAGTAGTGTTTCAATTTCTAATCTATGACATTAAATGCTTTGAAATATGCCTTTCAGAAAATGGCACCTTACATCTTCATGAAGATGTGTTTTCAACTGCTAGTGACAAAACGACGATGGGCTGACTGCCAACGTGAATGATATGACAGAAATATTGAAATTAGAAACTGCCTAAAAGTCATATGTTAAAGAGAGATGAGGAGGAATTCATGGTGATAACTAGCCAAGATCATCTATGCATACGGTATTTCGCAAAAGTGAGCACAATGTAAAGTAGTCAGTGTACAGCTTGTATAAGGGTGCATTTACACGGAGCGTTTTTGGTACGTTTATGGATGCGTTTTTTTTGTGCAAAAAGGCACAACAATTAATGCTGTATATTTCTGCACAAAAAACACATCCAAAAATGCATTAAAAAAATGCTCTGTGTGAAAGAACCCTAAGAGTATAGATTTGGTGTTCCCTCAAAAAAACTCAACACACAGCCATCAATGTCTAAATCGTGAGTACACCCCTTAAGTAAAAATGGACAAAATTGTGACCAATCTGCCATTTTTCCTCTCTGATGTCATATGACTCATTAGTGTTACAAGGTCTCAAGTGTGAATGGGGAGCAGGTGTGGTAAATTTGGTGTTATCGCTCTCACACTCTCTCATACTAGTCACTGAAAGTTCAACATGACACCTCACGGAAAAGAACTAAAGATATAAAAAAACAATTGTTGCACATAAAGATGGTTTAGGCTATAAGAAGATTGCCAACACCCTGAAACTGAGCTGCAACACAGTGGCCAGGACCAGAGGATTAACAAGACAGGTTCCAGTCAAAACAGGACTCGCCATGGTCGACAAAAAAGCTGAGTCCGTGTGCTCAGCATCATATAAAGAGATGGTCTTTTCAAAATAGACAAACGAATGCTGCCAGCAAATTTACACTGTTAGGATATGTTCACACAGCGTAATTGCACTGCAATATGCCAGAAGTACGGCCCGCAATTACGGTAAAATCATAGCACTCTTTGATGCCATGATAAGCAGACGTTTTCCCGGGCGCACAGTACATGCCACTTCTTTCCGGTGCGGAAAATTAAAGTAAATGGGGGCCAGCACAAAGCGCTTTAGAAATATTCACTGACCAGCGGGTACTTCTAAAACAGCTGGCATATAGCGGTGTAGACAGTGCGCGCCGCTATACGCCGACATTAAGCTGTGTGAATTCACCCTTATACAAGCTATAGACTGACTACTTTACATTGTATCAAAGTGTCACATCTTCACTATTGTCCCATGGAAAGGTATAATACAATTGTTACAAAAATGTGAGAGGTGTACTCGCTTTTGTGAGATACTGTAAGTGTGGATTGAAAATTATAACCGATCACAGTATTAATTGAATTGTATGGGCAAATTGGACAGGAATGCCCACTAATTGGCTAAAATATGTTAACCAATTAAGAGTAAGGGTGCTTTCACACGGTGCGGTTTTGGTGCGTTTTTTGATGCGTTTTTGTGCAGGAAGGCACAGCAATTAATGCTGTACATTGCTGCACAAAAATCTCTGCAAAAGTCACAGTAAAAAAAAAATCAGGATTTTACCGCGATTTTTGCGCAGCAATGTACAGTATTAATTGCTGTGCCTTCCTGCACAAAAAACACATTAAAAAACGCATCAAAAACGCACCGTGTGAAAGCACCTTTACCATTACACCCTTTGGAAAGTCCCTTCAAAGGGAATAAAACAAACAACTTACCGCACCCTCATTGGAATTGATGGGGACTGCATGCTGAAACTCTGTAGATCTTATTATTCCCCATCAATGTCATTTCACTGGCTATACATATATCTAATATACAATTGTCATCTAGGCCTTGCATGTGCCCACATTTGTATCACGTCTGAAAAATATAAACAGGTCGCAGCCAATAGAGAAGCCAATATATATTTAATTATATTTAGTATTCTATATATAACATATAATATCATTATGCTAGGGGATGTATATGAAAAAGCAAAAATGGGCATCAAACATATGCTCAAAACACTGTACATTTGGGATGCACTTAGGATATGTTATAATGTACACGGTTTACAGTGTGGTCAAAGGTGATGTGAACCTATTCTTAGCCATTTCATGTGACTTTCTGCCTTGGAGTCACAAAATCCTGAAACTCTCAGCCCAGGTTGTGTTCTAGTGACTGATGCACCTGTGCAATAGCACACTTGTGAGGTACCTTCATGATCCCCAAATCCTGTAGCCACCACCACAGTGGATATTGATGCTAAAAAAAAAGCCAGGTCAGTACCACAATTTCATGGCAGAAATTAGCCTTAAGACTTAGTTCAGCTGCAGCGAGTGCCAGAAGAAGAAAGAAAGACTCAGGAGAAGTTAAATTATATCCTCCTTTACCCCCCCCCCCCCCTCTCCCTCCCACACACACACACACCCCAATACATTGCTGGACGCAGCAATACATGCTAGAGGTGATTTAAATAATAGCATTATGCTAGGGAACTGCAATTATGGATATTTTTATACATTTTTTAAACTGTACCTCTGTTGCTGTTCTTAAAAATTTCTATAAAAAAAAAAATCAAGCTTTTCTCAGACCAGTTTAAAAAGATACGATTACTAGGTGCAGCTACCTATTACTGCTGGGATCTTTACAACATGAAGTCTTGGCCTATGGTCTGTACTCTGCACAGCAAATTACATGGAAACACAGAAAATATAACCATGGCTTGCTGGTAAGTCATTTCTACACATGCATCCCACTTGTGACATTATATATTCATCTGCTACTGCATGGGTTCACTGGCACTAGAAGAAAAACAAGATCAAAAATCTGAGTATCAATCATTCAGATGCACGTCTTGATGGCTCCGGCAACGTGCTGCACATACAAGACAAGTCGGTTTTAAGCCCATTCAACTCACAGATCCCATTTCAGCTGCAATCAATTTCAGCGACCCCAGAAGGGGCAGCCACATTTGATTGGTTAAAGTGAAATGAGAATGACCGTATCACTCATGTAGCTGTCTGCAGAGCTGTGCCATGGATTAAAATGAAGACAAATTTCCTCACACGGGGGAAAATTATAGGAAAAACAAACCAGGCATTTTGCTAATGTATAGCTGCTCTAAAAACAGTCTGTGCTGCAACCAATATACCTATGTAAAGTAACCCTATGTTCCCTAGATACATGAAGGCTCAGTTAAGCAGCATATCACCTTTAAACCTTTTTAAATGATTAACACCAAAAGAAAAGATGTTCTTTAATACACATACAGTGTGGAGGTGTGATTAAAAGATTAGAAAGCAGGCAGTTGTGAGAGCAGCTTATAATAGCACAATCACAATCATAAATCTCTCTGAGATCCTGCAATGAATGGGCAGATGAAGGGCAAATGAGGTTAAGAGCCTGATTTTCAATCTTCATAAAGTTCGATTACCACAGTTATTCAGCAGAGGCTTCAGCCAAGACCGGGGAGACGCAGAAATGTAGACATAGCAAGGAAGGATTTTTCTGGTATATAAACTACTCACAAAAAGTTAGGGATATTTGGCTTTTGGTTGAAATTTCAGGATGAACATAAGAATTCTTGAAAAGGTTTTTAAATGAACTAAATGAGACCCTTAAATTTAGAATGTACATGTCCAACTGTTCAATGTTTCATCGCTGTTTGTGCAACTTGCTGATCTCTAACAAAAAGTTTAAAGGCAAAATTCCCAACAGGTCTTTGATATCTGAATCATCCAATAAATGAAGGGGATCAATTTGAATAGGGATTTAAACAGTCCTCCTCATCATGCAGTTCACATTTTGACATAGTGAGATCAAGACAGCACCTTACAATTGATCAACAGTACCTCGCCATTGCGCGGCTGCAAGCAAGATGCTCTCAGACTGAAGTGGCCACTGAGCTGAGAGTATCACATATGGTCATCAGCAGGTTGCAACTGAGATACAGAGAGACTGGAAGAGTTACAGAAAGGCAAAGAAGTGGATGTTCTTTGGCTGCATCACACACTGATAACCGTGTCGTAAACAATGTTCCACGTAAACCAAAAGATGGATGTCACACAACTCCAGGCACGGTTAAGGGAGGTAAGAGGAAACCAAGTGTCACGACAGAAAAAGTAGAAACAGTGTACATCAGAGTGGACTGCATGCTAGACGACAAGCACGCGTCTCTGACCACAACACCAGGCACAGGCATCATTGTCTTGCATGGGCCAAGGAGCATCCACACTGAACGAGGGACCAGCGGTCCTCAGTGCTGTTCAGTGATGAAAGTCAATTCACTCTGGGAAGAAATTATGGCCGCCAACAATACCGGAGACGTCAAGGAACGTACTATGCATCAGCCATAGATGTGCCGTTGGTGGTGTTACAGTGTGGGCAGGTGTGTCTAGTAAATACAAAACTGCTCTACACTTTGTGAATGGTACAGTCACAAGCCTCTACTACCTGAACAACATAATTTATCCAGTCATTGTGCCTCTGCATAACACAACACATGGCTAATTTCACCTCCATGGACGACAATGCTTCAGCTCATCGAGCTGTGGGATCAGCTGAGTCGCTGTGTAGAAGCTCATAACTCTGTACCCCTGAACCTCAGTGACCTGAGGGGCGCCCTTCAGGAAGGCTGGGATGCCGGGCCTCAGCAGTCAACTCGACTTGTGAACAGCATGAGACGTTGTTATCAAACTGTAACTGATGCTCAAGGCCACATGACACGTTACAGACACTGACATTGTTTGATGGTGTATACCCTGCACTGTTGTTGGCTTTTGTTTTATTAAATTGTTTGAGTCTCAGAAAATCAAAATTGCATGCTAAGACATAAATGGCCGACTTTCAGGATAAAATAGCACTGTAACATGAAATTTTTATGTTTTCCATAAATTTTACCCAAAAGCCAAATATACTTAACTTTTTTTGAATAATGTATATATTTTTATTAACCATACTGAAACAAGAGTCCCACGGTGTGACAGGGACATGTGGCTGAAACCACAGCCACCAATGGTCGTATACGTTTGTTCAAGAAACAGTGTTTTCTATTAAAGTCTAAGTGGAAGGTTGACAGTAGGTTTTAAAAGCCGAAAACCGTTGAAAATCTGACCAAAAACCTTGCAGTGTGGACGGAAGGAGATTTGTGTTGGACAGACTAGTCACCTGCTGATGACCCATGTATCATAAAATAGGGGATTCACTGGTATACTTAAAAGTTACAATGCAGTTTTAGAAAACTGACGATTAATTTGGAAACAAATTAATAAAATTGACATATAAGACTTAAGCTTACATCTACATGGAAATTAATTATATGTATGTTTTAGACGCGAATTCGGATGTTGAAATCCGTCAAAATTTGACTGTAAAGCCATCCTCATAGACCTCAAAAGAAAATCTGAGTTGTACTTCACAAAGCTTGAATTTTCTAGAGGTTGGATATCAAAACCACTTTTTTCAAAAAAAACTTGGAACATGAAACATCTTAAAGAGTGAAATATGGGGGAAAATTACTATTGAGGTCAATGGGATGGCATGAAAAATGAACACGAAGCTTTGTGTGCTTTTTTGGCACGGTTTTAGGATTTGCTTTTTCAATCACTGTTGAGCTATAACTATCTACACAGAATAGGTATCTCTCTCTCTCTGATGTATATGATAAATATTTCTCTACAATGTCGGACAAAAAACGATTGAAAAACCAAATCCTAAAACCGCGGTAAGAACCGAAAACCACTGTTAAAGTTAAAAATCCTCAGGTTCTGTGTAAAATACTTTTAAAAATACTTATTGGATTCTGACTAAGGGTCCGTTTACACGGCACAGGACAAATACCGGTCAGTTTTATCTGCACATGGCTGCAGGGGGCGGCTTTTCTCTGCGATTAACGGAGAAAAGCCCTCTCCCTTCACATAGACATGTCCATATTCTGTCCGAAAACCGGACGGAAGAATGAACATGCTCTATGTTTTTCGGACCGCCGACGGTCTGAAAAACTGCCGGGCAGAAAATCCGTGCAGTGGGGACCGCTGCACAGATTTTCCATTGAGGTCCGTGATAAAGTTTGTCAGCCGGTTTGAAGCTGGTTTTCCAAATCGAAAAACGGCTGAAAAACCTGACCGTGGGGACCAGGCCTAATAATCCGGCAAACATTCTTAAGATTATATGTGAACATTTCTGGAAATAACTAAACTAGAGATCTTGATTAATGTAGTAAAAAGAGCAGACCTTCCCATACACATCAGAATTACTGGAGAATTAGCCTTTGTAGCATACATATGGGAACATAAAGATAGTCTAACTGCTATCACACACATCTGTCACTCCCTGCACTTGGGCACTCACAGGCACTTATCTGTATATAGATGTACAGTCTGGGTGGCAGGTTCATCCATTTTTCATGTAAACCACCCCCTATTTATGAAACATGGCCGGCCCATTGTAAACTTGGCACGTCTTACCGTATGTTTCACCCATACACCCTAATAGATTGTAAGCTCTCACGAGCAGGGCCCTCACACCTTGTGTCTCATTTGTAAGTACTTTTAATGTGTAATGACTGTATGTTTACCCTTGAATTTGTAAAGTGCTGCGGAATATGTTGGCGCTATAGAAATAAAGATTATTATTATTATTATTATGTAAAGAACTTATTATGGCGGATTTTACTTGAAAATAATCATTAAATAAATAGCATGGTCCCAATGGGTTAACCTTGAAATTTAGAGATGAAGCATTAATGTCTATATACATATTAGATATAAATTGACCGAACCTGGGATTAGCTGACAATCTAACGTGAATGGGGAAAAATCTGGACTCTTCCCTGGTGGTAGATGTCAACAGAAAAATGGCAGAACCTTTGTTCCTATAGAATAGATTATAAACCACAGCTGGTTTATCACACTTGCCTGTGTATGTCTTTGGTGAAGTCAGTAGATATAACGGTCTAAGGAATATGTCTTCTGCTGATAGGTAGAAGAATCTTAAATTAAACCCAGTTTGTGTCTTCTACTTCAGGGAGGTTTCACACTGCCATGCAGCCACACAAGATATATTTGCAGCCATTGGTGCCATACAGGAACATGGCTGTCTGCCGCAAGGAAACCTTGCTGTTTGTTCCCACCCATTCCTGTTTGGAAATATCAAAGACTGGTGGCATAATAAATATGCAGAAATATAGCAAAGGTCAATATAGAGATCTATCCCATGATCTATTTATACCCCTTGACTGGATCTAAAACAAGGGGGCATCCTCTACATCTTGAAGAAAGAAGGTTTCTACATTAATATAGAAGCAGAATCTTTACCCTAAGAGCAGTGAGATAGTGAAAACTCTGCCAGAGGAACTTGTCAAGGTGAATTCACTAAAACAGTTCAAAAAGGGTCTGGATGCATTTCTGTGCATGAGTGTAATGATATACAAAGTTATAGTGACTAGGTTTATGAAGAAGGGTCGTTGATCCAGGGATTTATTCTAATTGTCAGATTGGAGTCAGGAAGGAATTTTTTTTTCTAAAATGAGGACGATTGGCTTATACCTCATGGAGTTTTTCCTCTGAATCAACACTATAGGACAATAGGCTGAACTGGATGGATGCCTGACTTCTTTTAGCCTTACAAACTATGTAACTGATATTACAGGTAATTATACTGTGGAAATACAACTGGGACAGCCATAACACCACACACAGTATTATATACAGTTGAAACCAGAAGTTTACAAACACTATGTAAAAAGACACATATGCATGTATTTCTCACTATCTGACATGAAATCAGGATAAACCTTATATTTTTTAGGTCACTTAGGATTACCAAAATTAGTTATATTTGCCAAATGCCAGAATAATTATGAGAGAGAGAATTTTTTAAGACATTTTATTACTGTCTGCAAGATCAAAAGTTTACATACATTTCATTAGTATTTGGTGGCATTGCCCTTAAACTGTATGACTTGGGTCAAACATTTTGCCCATACATTTTCAAGAGAATTGAGATCAGGATTTTGTGATAGCCATTCTAAATAATAAAGTTGGTTCTCCTTAAGCCACTAACTAGTTTGGCAGTATGCTTTGGGTCATAGTCCATTTTGAAGACCCATTTCCGCCCAAGCTTTAACTTCCTGGCTGATGTCTTGAAATGTTGTTTCAGTATTACCATATAATCTTCTTTCCTCATGATGCCATCTATTTTGTGAAGTACACCAGTCCCTCCTGCAGCAAAACAACCTCACAACATAATGCTGCAACCCCCATGTTTCATAGTTGGGATTGTGTTCTTAGGCTGCAAAGCTTTTCCCTTTTTCCTCCCTCTCCTCCAAACATCACAATGGTCATTATGGCCAAAAAAGTTCAATTTTAGTTTTGTCAGACAACAGGGTAGGTCTCCAAAATGTAGGTCTTTGTTCCTGTGTGCATTTGCAAACATTATCTGACTTTTATAGGTTTCTTTTGGAGTAATGGCTTCTTCCTGGCAGAGTGGCCTTTCAGCCCATGTTGATAGAGTACTCATTTCACTGTGGATAATGACACAATCTTGCCAGCATCTTCAAAAGGTCTTTTGCTTTTGTTCTTGGGTTGACATGCACATCAGACAAAATCACGTTCATCTCTAAGACCCAGAACCCGTCTCCTCCTAAGCGGTATGATGGCTGGACATTCCCATCTTATTTGTACAGATGAACGAGGCACTTTCATATATCTAGAAATTTCACCCAAGGATGGTTCTGATATCTTGGCTGATTTGTTCAGACTTTACCATGATATTACACACAAGCAGTGTGTTTCTGGTGTGCATTAAAAGACATCCACAAGTGTGTCTCTAACTCAGATGTTGCCCATAAACCTGTTAGAAGCTTCCAAAGACATGACATCATCATATGGGCTGTCCCAAATTGTTTAAAGGCATAGTAATCCTAGTGTATGTAAACTTTTGACTTTGCAGAAAATAATAAAACTGCCTTAAAAATTATCTCTCTCATTTTCCTGGCAATTGGCAAATATAAATAATTGTGATAATCCTAAATGACCTAAAACGGGTAAGGTTTATTCTGATTTCATGTCAGATAGTGAAAAAAACATGCATATGTGTCTTTTTATATTGTGTATGTAAACTTCTGGGTTCAACTGTATATAGCTAGGACTTACAAAGACAACAACTGCCATATGTCCATGACAGCAAGACTGAAGTATCATTTTGTATATTCCGAGTACCATACTTTTTTTCACATAAAAATTCTTTATGAAACATTATCTTGATAATTTATCATTTGATTCTCCAATTTGTGTTTGTAGTCTGACCTTGCTGGAGGGAGATTTTGATTTATGTTATCTAATCTAGCATTACTAAACAACTTGAATTCATTACAAGTATCTACATATGTAATTGAAGACATTCTTCAGTAAACAGATATAGCCACTTTACATACCAAGTACTAGTCTAGCAAATACCTTTCCCACTCAAGAAATACAGGAAAATCTTCAACTAGCTTATGCATTATACCACGATATTGCCTAAGAAAAAAGATACATGGTAAAGGCATCAGCTTACTACTAACAACATAGGTAGCCTTATACGTATTTCTGGTCTAGTCTGGTATAGTTAGCCAATGCAGTCCCCAATGTCTACAAGGGTGGGAGAATGAGTGGGTGAATAGATGGGTGAATAGATTAAAAATAGATGCGCCGTTTTTAAACAGGCTGCTAACATGATATTGGAAATCTAACGACTCCTCAATCAATATAGGAGTGGTTTAACCAAATAGCCTCCACTCAAGGTATGAAGAAATGAATTGCTTTTAACCCCAGAAAGGTAAAAGATATTCAAAAACATGGTTTCATTGGCTGACCAGTCTTTTATTATTCTGGGGATGATGAAATTGCCAATAGTAGCCCCTTACTACTCTCTTACTTTTATAGGGGCTCCCTTTGCCAATCACCCTGTGACTCTAGGACATCACTCTGCGGTTTATTCTTTTTTCCCTTACACCTCTCTGGTTTTTGTATTGTATCATTTTTTAATACCATTTCTTTAAATGCTCACAGTTTCTTTGGTTGAGGAATATTAGTGGTTTTGCATTTGCTGTCTGAATATTTAATCTGAGTCCCTCACCTATTTACAGTTAAAGCGACCTGACTTTCCCATTGCATTTGAATCATATATGGCGGGATTCTTATGTTTAACATTCTTTTGTGTACTACTTTTGTGTACTATTTATTTTTGTGCACCATAAATGAATATCACAGATTACTATTAGGCTGGGTTCACACGGCTTATTTGCGGGGCGTAATTACGCCCCGCAATCACGCCGTGTGGACGTGGGCGGGAGCGTGTACACGGCGCTAGTAAATGACATGTCACTTATCTCCCCCCGTGGCGGATTCGCCGAGCAGGGAGAGGAGACGTAATCCATAGTTCTCTATGAGAACTGTGGATTACCGTAATGACTGGGACGTATTCCAGCCGTAATTCGCGCTCTACGGCACGTAATTACGGACTGAACTATGTCCCATTTTAAGCCATGTGAACATAGCCTTACTGCGTTGTATTATACATTTTCTACATTTTAGGTTTGTTTATTAAATATAAACAATTTTAATTTGAAAAAACTAAAAAGCAGCCAATTTGTTCCCTACCATACAAATAAGAATTGTGCTTTGAATTTTGCTATTATTGTCCGCCCTCTCCAACTGCAAATTCACCTGTGCTTCCAGGTTGTATTTATAATTTCCTTAAAGGGTTATTTGGACTCCTAAATATTTGTACCAAGTGGTTAAAAATATAGTTTTACAAAAAAAATAATAAGAAAAACAAATTTATTTAGCAGTTCTCCCAACTCAAAATGCTACCTAGGAAGGGTATACAGTTTAAACCAGCAAACCCTATCTACACAGATACACATTCATGTTTTTCTCCCTCTCTGACCTGAAATCAGAATAACCCTTACCCCGTTGTAGGTCAATTAGGATTACCAAAATTATTTATATTTGCCAATTGCCAGAATAATGTGAGAGATTTTTTTTAAGCATTTTTATTACTTTCTGCAAAGTCAAAAGTTTCCATATACTATGATTACTATGTCTTTAAATTTGGGACAGAGCATGTGGTGATGTCATGTCTTTGGAAACTTCTGATAGGTTTATTGGTAACATCTGAGTTAATTAGACAGAACTGTGGATTTTTTTTTTGAGTGCACACCAGAAACACACTGCTTCTATGTGTAACATCATGGGAAAGTCTAAAGAAATCATCCAAGATATCAGGAAGAGAATTGTGGATTTGCGCTAGTCTGTATCATCCTAGGGTGCAATTTCCAGATACCTGAAGGTTTCTCATTTATCTGTACAAACAATTCTATGCAAGTACAAACAGGATGGGAATGTCCAGCCATCATACTGCTCAGGAAGGAGATGGGTTCCGTGTCTTAGAAATGAATTTTCCTTGGTCCGACATGTGCATATCGGCCCAAGAACAAAAGCAAAACACCTTGTGAAGATGCTGGCTTAAGCTGCTAAGATTGTGTCATTATCCACAGTGAAACGAGTACTGTATCGACATGGGCTGAAAGGCCACTCTGCCAGAAAGAAGCCATTACTCCAAAAGAAAGATATAAAAGTCAGATTAATGTTTGAAAATGCACACAGGAACAAAAACCTACATTTTTGAAGACATATCCTGTGGTCTGACAAAACTAAAATTGGACTGTTTGGCCATAATAACCATTGTTAAGTTTGGAGGAAAAAAAGGAGAAGCTTGGAAGCCTAAGAACACCATCCCAACTGTGAAACATTGAGTTGGCAACATCATGTTGTGGGGTTGTTTTGCTGCAGGAGGGACTGGTATACTTTACAAAAAAGATGGCAACATGAGGAAAGAAGATTATGTGATAATACTGAAGCAACATCTCATGACATCAGGCAGGAAGTTAAAGCTTGGGCGGAAATGGGTGTTCCACATGGACAATGACCAGAAGCATACTGCCAAACTGGTTACAAAGTAGCTTAAGGATAATCAAGTCAATGTTTTGGAGTGACCATCACAAAGCCCTGATCTCAATCCTATTGAAAATTTATGGGCAAAGCTGAAAAGGCAGGTGCGAGCAAGGTGACCTACAAACATGGCTCAGTTACACCAGTTCTGTCAGGAGGAATGGATCAAAATCCTACCAACTATTGTGAGAATCTTGTGGAAGGATATTCAAAACCTAAGTCATACAGTTTAAGGGCGATGCTACCAAATACTAACGAAATGTATGTAAACTTTTGACTTTGCAGAAAGTAATAAAAATGACTTAAAATATTCTCTCTCCCATTATTTTGGCATTTGGCAAATATAAATAATTTTGGTTCCTAATTGACCTAAAACAGATAAGGTTTATTCTGATTTCATGTCAGATAGTGAGAAAAACCATGCATATGTGTCTTTTTATATAGTGTTTGTCGTATATACAGTTGAAACCAGAAGTTTACAAAGTGGCTAAAGACCTGGGCGCATACATATAAAATTCTATGGAAATAGGACATAGGAGTATACAAAAGGCATATTGAGCATTTGGACTTTTATATAGGGGGCACTATATAAAAAGCTTAAATGGTCAATATATCTTAGGTATACTCCTTTGTCCTATGTCCATGGAATTTGATATATATGCGTCTCCATTTCGATTTTATTAACATGTATGTACTGTATGTATCTACCATACGCGATTACTAGTTTTTACGTTAATTGTATATACTTCATGTGGATATTGTAACGGCTGGGTAGTGGATCCTCTGGACCAACGCAAGCGATGATAGTTCAGCCACGCCAGGAAGCGGAGTCTAAGTAGCCCGCGGTATTCACCAGAGCCCACTGCAAAGCGGGATGGACTTGCTGCGGCGTGAGGCTACCAGGTCGCTACCCTTGACGTGACTTGCCTGCGATGGCGGCCGAGGTGCAGCAAGGTACAGAATCGTAATCCAAGAGTCGTAGTCGTGGGCAGGCGATAAGGTCAGGGCTGGCGGCAATGGTTCGTGGTTGTGGACAGGCAGGAAGGTCAGGGCAGGCAGCAGAGGTTCGGAGTCAAGAAACGTAGCAAGAGGTCTGGTACACGGTAACGCGAGAATACACTTGAGGAACCCTTTTACTAAGGCGCGTGGCAACATAGATCCAGCAAGGAAGTCCCGCTGACCTCACCAATAAATAGGGGCAGCGCCTGGCAAGCAGCCAATTATCGGCGCGCTGGCCCTTTAAATTTACAAGGACGAGAGCGCGTGCGCCCTAGGGAACGGGCACGCGCACCTTGGCCGGCAGAGGATGCGGACAGAGCAGAAACGCGGTTAGGTGAGTGATTAGAGCGAGCGCGCCCACGGCCCGTCCCGCTGCCAGCATCGCTCCCCGTCCTGGGCAGGGACCCCGGGGAGGAAGCACGGGTGCACCTGCGGCCCGTGGGCCGGAGCACGGCGCCGCTCGCTACAGTACCCCCCCTTAGGTCTCCCCCTCTTCTTAAGCCGAAGGAACCTGCGAACAAGATCCTGGTTCAAGATATTAGACTCTGGTTCCCAGGATCTCTCCTCGGGACCGAAGCCCCTCCAATCAACCAGAAAGAACTATTTACCCCTGATGGTCTTCATGGCCAAGATGTCCTTTACTTCAAATACATCGGAGGACTCTACCACCGGGGATGGAGACACACTCTTCTGAGAGAACCGGTTCAAGACCAGGGGCTTTAGGAGGGAGACGTGGAAGGTGTTAGGAATCCGGAGAGATGGGGGTAGGCAGAGCTTGTAGCACACCGGATTAAGCTACCGGAGTACCCTAAAAGGCCCCAGAACCACGGACCCAATTTATAGCTGGGGATCTTGAGGCGTACGTATCTGGAGGAAAGCCACACCTTATCCCCAGGCTGGAATGTAGGAGGGGGCCTCCTCCTCTTGTCGGCCTGGGTCTTCAGGCGGGCAGAAGCCCGGAGTAAGGCAAGTCGGGTCTCCTGCCAAATGGCCTTGATGTCCCGCACTTGGTTATCCACAGCGGGAACCTCGGAATCCGTAGCCAAGGGGAGGGGAGGGCGTGGGCGACGACCATAGAACACAAGGAATGGAGAAGCACCCGTAGAGTCAGAGTCTCGATGGTTATAGGAGAACTCAGCCCACGGAAGCAGCTCGGCCCAGTTGTCCTGGCGACCAGAAACGAAATGACGCAGATATTCGCCCAATATCTGATTTACCCTCTCCACTTGGCCATTTGTCTGGGGATGATAGGCAGAAGAAAAGTCCAACTTGACTTGTAAACGAGAACATAGGGCCCGCCAAAACCTGGAGACAAATTGAACGCCCCGATCAGACACGATAAGGGTAATCCATGCAGGCGAAAAATATGCTGGAAGAAATGACCCGCCAGTTGTGGAGCCGAGGGGAGACCAGGAAGTGGAACGAAGTGGGACATTTTTGAAAATCGGTCCGTGACCACCCAGATGACAGAATTCCCTGAAGGGGGCGGAAGGTCCGTGATGAAGTCCATGCCTATGTGTGTCCATGGTGACTCAGGAAAGGGCAGAGGGACTAAGAGGCCCGTGGACCTATGGCGTGGGACCTTGTTTTGGGCACAGGTGACACAGGAGAGAACAAAGTCCTTGATGTTCTTGGGCAGGGTGGGCCACCAGTAGCGCCGTGAGATAAGGGCGTGGGACTTCCCTATCCCGGGGTGGCCGGCCAGAAGAGAACTATGCCCCCACTCCAGAATTCTCCGCCTGAGCGCCGGACGAACATAGGTTTTTGCCCGGTGGTACACTCTAAAGATCCACAGGAGCCGCGTGGATCAGCCGTTCGGAAGCAATAACGTGCTGAGACACTGGTTCTTCTCCGGTAACGTCAGAGGCACGGGGGAGGGCATCCGCCTTGACGTTCTTTTAGGCCGGCCGGAAGTGAATCTTGAAGTCAAACCGGGAGAAAAAGAGTGACCACCTGGCCTGGCGAGGATTCAAATGCTGGGGGGGGGGGCCGTCTGGAGGTACTGAAGATTCTTGTGGTCCGTGAAGACGCCCGAATAGTTTGTCGGGCTCCCTCCAGCAAATGTCGCCACTCCTCCAGAGCCAATTTGATGGCCAACAGCTCCCAATCTCCTATGGCATAGTTACGTTCTGCCGGCGAGAAGGTCTTCGAGAAAAAAACGCAAGTGAGTGACTTGCCCTTGGGACCCTTCTGCGTAAGAATGGCCCCTGCTCCTACAGAAGAGGCATCCACCTCTAAAGAGAAGGGTTTCTCCGGATCAGGTCGGACAAATATAGGTACAGAGGCAAAAGCTGTCTTTAATTCGACAAATGCTTTCTCGGCTGCCGGGGGCCAACATCTCGGGCTTGCGTTCTTCCTAGTAAGAACAATGATGGGAGCCACCAAAGTAGAGAAATGAGGAATGAATTGCCGGTAGTAGTTGGCGAACCCCAGGAAGCGTTGTATAGCCCGAAGACCGACAGGTCGTGGCCACTTCAGGATCGCAGAGAGTTTAGCTGGGTCCATCTGTAGACCTCGATCGGAGACAATGTACCCGTGGAACGGGAGGCTGGCCTGGTGGAACCGACACTTCTCCAGCTTGGCATACAGTCGGTTGTTACGCAGTCGTAGTAGAACCTGGCGCACCTGTGCCCGATGGGTCTGCATGTCTGGAGAGAAGATCAGGATATCGTCTAGATGCACTATGACGCAGATGTAAAGGAGGTCCCTGAAGACGTCATTGACAAATTCCTGAAATACAGCAAGAGCGTTGCATAGCCCAAAGGGCATCACGAGATATTCAAAATGCCCGTCACGTAGGTTTTGATCCGTTTTCCACTCGTCCCCCCTCACAAATTCTGATAAGGGTTTTGTAGGCCCCCCTTAGGTCCAACTTGGAGAACACCTTGGCTCCCGGGAGCCGGTCAAAGAGCTCAGAGATCAGCGGTAGGGGATAGCGATTCTTCACTGTTATCTTGTTTAGCCCTCTGTAATCAATGCACGGACGAAGTGAGCCATCTTTCTTCTGCACAAAGAAGAACCCGGCACCGGCTGGAGAGGAGGATTTGCGAATAAAACCTTTCTGCAAGTTTTCCTGGATATAGGCCGACATGGCCTGAGATTCCAGCATGGAGAGCGGGTATACCCTTCCCCGCGGGGGGCTGGTTCCGGGGAGAAGGTCAATCGGGCAATCATACGGTCGATGGGGCGGCAACGTCTCAGCCTGTTTCTCCAAGAATACGTCCCCAAAGTCCAGGTCCTCCGTGGCAGGCCAGGCAGGGTCTTGAAAGAAGACTGTGGAGAGGAGGTGGGCACCGGGCGTGGGGCCAGCAAACAGAGGGCCTGACACTCCGATCCCAACGGAGGACCCGCCTGTCTTCCAGTCCAAACGTAGGGGCGTGACGTTGCGCCAGGGTAGCCCCAACAGGATCGCCGAGGAAGCACGAGGCAGAACGTGAAAGGAGATGCTCTCCTTGTGCAAGACCCCTACACGTAGAGACACTGGCCAGGTTATGTACTGTATGGAGTCACAAAGGAGCTCCCCACTAACGGAAGAGATAAGCAGAGGCTTCTCCAGGCGGATCACTGGCAAGCGGTAATGGTAAGCAGTAACCAAGGAGGCATGAATAAAGTTCCCGGCAGAGCCGGAGTCCAGGAAGGCAGAGACCCGGAACGGTAGACCCGCATCCGTTGTTACCTCCACTGGCAACATCAATCGTGGAGAGGGAGAGATAGCACCTAGGGACGCCTCTCCAACGTCTCCTAGGTGCGAGCATTTCCCGAACGCCGAGGACGCATCGGACAGGTTCTGCGGAGATGGTCCGGACTGGCACAGTAGAGGCAAAGGTTTTCTGCCTGACGCCGGGACAGCCTTGCTTCCGATAAGTGAGCCCGATCTATCTGCATGGGTTCCTCAGAGGAGACCTGCGGAGGCGGCAGCGGGGACTTTTGGAATACAGGCGCCAGACGAGGTAGTCGGCGAGGTCGTGCCGAGTCTTGTTCCTGGCGCAGCTCCTCCCGTCTCTCCGTGAAACGCACATCTATGCAGGTGGCTAGGTGAATGAGTTTGCCTAGAGAAGATGGGAGATCTCTAGCAGGAAGGGCATCCTTAACCCTGCTAGACAGACCCTTCTTGAATGTGGCGCAGAGAGCGGCGTCATTCCAGGATAGCTCGGAAGCGAGGGTACGGAACTGGACCACGTAGTCCCCTACGGAGGAGTCCCCCTGACGGAGATTCAGGAGCGCCGTCTCGGCGGAAGACGCACGTGCAGGCTCTTCGAAAACGCTGCGGAATTCGGTGAGGAAGGCCTGTAGGTCTACTGTCACAGGGTCATTCCGAACCTAGAGGGGTGTTGCCCAGGCCAGGGCTTTTCCGGATAGTAGGCTCACCACGAAAGCGACTTTTGACCTTTCTGTGGGGAACTGGTCCGCCATCAGCTCCACGTGCATGGAGCACTGAGTAATGAAACCTCTGCAAATCTTCGGAGCCCCGTCGAACTTGGAGGGCAATGGTAAACGAAGCTTCGGGCCCACGGTTGCCAGCGGGACGGCAGGAGGAGACGGAACCACCGGCATAGAAGACGGTTTTTGGGCTGTGGACGCCAGAAGTTGTCGCATCATGGCGGAGAGCTGGCCCAATTGCTGTGCCTGTTGCCAATTTTTGGACTGCTGTGCAACAATGGTTGTAAGGTCCGCAAGGCTTGGCAGGGACACCTTGGCTGTATCTAACTGTAACGGCTGGGTAGTGGATCCTCTGGACCAACGCAAGCGATGATAGTTAAGCCACACCAGGGAGCGGAGTCTAAGTAGCCCCCGGGATTTACCAGAGCCCGCCGCTGCGGCGTGAGGCTACCAGTCGCTACCCTTACGTGACTTGCCTGCGATGGCGGCCGAGGTGCAGCAAGGTACAGAATCGTAATCTAAGAGTCGTAGTCGTGGGCAGGCGATAAGGTCAGGGCTGGCGGCAATGGTTCGTGGTCGTGGACAGGCAGGAAGGTCAGGGCAGGCGGCAGAGGTTCGGAGTCGAGAAACGTAGCAAGAGGTCTGGTACACGGTAAGGCGAGAATACACTTGAGGAATGCTTTTACTAAGGCACGAGGCAACATAGATCCAGCAAGGAAGTCCGCGACCTCACCAAAAATAGGGGCAGCGCCTGGCAATCAGCCAATTATCGGCGCGCTGGCCCTTTAAATTTACAAGGACGAGCGCGCGCGTGCCCTAGGGAACGGGCACGCGACCTCGGCCGGCAGAGGATGAGTGATTAGAGCGAGTGCGCCCGCGGCCAGCAGCGCTACCCGTCCCGGGCAGGGACCCCGGGGAGGAAGCACAGGTGCGCCTGCGCCCCGCGGGCCGGAGCGCGCCGCCTCTCGCTACAGATATAAAACACCCTTTTCACAGTTTGATTCACTGTACGTTCTTTATTTCTCCTACAGTGACAAAAGTATGATTAAGGTCTCTGGATCTAAACGTCACTGTAGTCTACTGTCACAATCTCTAAAAATAATTTAAGAACATGCATGTGGAGCTCTCTTTGGGATATTAATAAACACAATTTTGTATCACTTCAATGCAAGCCATTTGGTGGTGTTACCAATATGTATAAATATACCTAGGCGCGGATGGCTTCTAAACTGAAAAGTTTAGGAGCCAAATAAATGTAAATAGATAAACACACAAAAGGGTTGTCCCCCATTTTCAGGAGGAACAAAAATGAAACAGAACATGAACAGAAATTTGAAAATGTGTTCTAGAAATGCTACATAGCACATTTGCTACAAAAAATATATATCAAGAATGCAAACAAGACCTCTTTAAGGTTTCAGTTACTCAAAATAAAAAATAAAAAACTGCATTCTGCCACGTTTCCTTGGTACCCACTTCAGGTGAGCATGGCACTGAGGTGCAGCCAAGGCATAAATGAGACTAATCCCATATTATCTTGATGAGGGAATTAGGCTATGTCTACACGGCATAGCTTTACCGTCAGATTTTCAGTGGATTCAGTATTTTGAATCCGCCAAGAATTCGACCGTGCACTATGCTGCACAGACAGCAATGAAAAATCCATGCTGTAGTCTATGCAGCACAGATTTTTTTACCGCCAGGTTTAAAATCCGGCGGAATATGCTACAGGTTGTATACTCTGCCGGATTCTGCTCGGAATGGACGGCATCTTGACATATGCTGTGTGGACGTAGCCTTAGTTTATAGAATTACTTTAACCCCTTAAATGCCAAGGCCTTTATTCACGTTCGTTTTTCCCTCCCCGCCTTACCAGAGCCATATCCTTTTTTTTTTCATTTACATGAGGACTTTTATTTTGCAGGATAAGATGTACTTTCTAATGATGCTATAATTATTACCATAGAATATGCTGGGAAATCACAAACAAATTCTAAGTGGGGCAAAATGTGAAAAAACACATACTTGCACCATGTTTGCAGGAGTTTTGTTTTTACAGCGTTCAATCTTCTGCATAAATGATGTGTTAACTGTATTCTACAGGTTGATTTGAATCCAGAAATCTCAAACATGGTTTTCGTTATGTTTTTGGACTGTAAAGAAATAAATCCAAACATTTTCTATTTTTCAAATTTTTGCATGGCTATCTATGGAGTTGAATGAGAGTGCATTTCTTGCAGGCTTTAGTGTACTTTTTATTGGTAGCAGTTTGGAATACATGAGGTTTTTTATCACTTTTATTCCAATTTTTAGGGGATGTGAAATGACCAAAAATACACAATTTTGGCGGTTGGAACTTTTTTTTCTTCTACGGTGTTCAGCATACGGGAAAATGATGCTATATTTGAATAGAATGATAACATTTACCTAGATGGCTGTTTTATTTTTTTGATTGGTGGATACTATATTTTAATAGATTTTTTACGGATGCAGCAATGCCAAATGTGTGACTTTTAGATCATTTTATTATTTTTATTTGTAAAATGGCAAAAGGGGGATGATTTGCAACTTTAAAATATATATATTTGTGTGTGGTATATATTATATATAATATATATATATAAACACACAACACACACAAAAACACAAAACACACACACACATACACCACCATATTTGCATACCCTATTGCATTGTTTATACTGTGCAATAAGCTGTATAAACGATTGCGCCATCTAGTGGTGCAGCACTCTGGGGGATAAAATGTTAAAGTTAAAAAAGAAAAACATTTTAAAGTGCAAAAAATAAAATATATACCGTATATACTCGAGTATAAGCCGACCCGAGTATAAGCCGAGGTACCTACTTTTGCCACAAAAAACGGGAAAGCTTATTGACTCGAGTATAAGCCTAGGGTGGAAAATGCAGCGGTTTCTGGTAATTATCAAAAATAAAAATGGATACCAATAAAATTACATAGGCAGTTTAATGTCCCCAAGGCAGGTTTTAGGCAGTTTAATGTCCCCCCATTAGGCAGGTTATGTCCCAACCCTAAAGGGAGGTTTATGTCCCCCATAGGCAGTTTTTATGTCCTTATAGGCAGGGTATAGGCAGGTATATGTTCTAATAGGTGGGTATAGGCTGGTATAGGCTGGGTATAGGCTAGGTATAGGCTGGTACAGGTAGGGTATAGGCAGGTTATAGGCAGGTATATGTTCTAATAGGTAGGGTATAGTCAAGTATAGGCTGGTATAGGTAGGTATAGGTAGGGTATATGCAGGTATAGGCTAGTATAGGCTAGGTATAGGCTAGGTATAGTCAGGTATAGGCTAGGTATAGTCAGGTATAGGCTGGTATAGGCAGGTATAAGCTAGGTATAGTCAGGTATAGGCAGGTATATGCTGGTATAGGCAGGTAATAGGCAGGTATAGGCAGGGTATGGTCAGGTATAGGCAGGTATATAGTCCTTAAAGGTATTACTAGGTTTTGTCAGGTTTTTTATGGATTAGGGTATGGTCGGTTTGTCTAGGTAAGCGAGGTGTTTTTTAAACAAAAACACAAAAATTTCCGGGCCGGCGTCCGACTCTTTTTTCCCTTTCCCGGGTAAACCCGGGCGCCCCTCGGACCCCCCAGGAGTATTGACACAAACGTGTTGTTTTCTCCCGGTCCCTGTTGGCTTGTGCACGGGATTCTGCCCATATTGAACTCCCTTTTAGGTGTCGCCCCGGTATAGCAAGAGTTTTTTCCCTGTGGCGCGGGACGGTGCAATCGGGCCCTCAACGCGCCCAGAGGCCGACAGTGAATTCAAAAAAAACCGAGGGGAGATTTTTTAGAAACCCAATTTTTTTTTGTTGTTTTAAAAACACCTTGGTTTTAAAACTCCGAATATCAGTTTTTATTTAAGCACTTTAAAAACTTTTTTTTTCTTTTAACGGTTAACATTACACCTTATTTAAAAATGAAAATCAAAGGATGGGGGGGTTCCTTATACCCCTTTGTTAGGAGTTTTTTGGGTACCGTTTTCCCCCAAAAAGTTAGGGGGGTTTTGCGGAAAAAAGAGTAGTTGAGGTTTTTGGCAGGAATACAAAAATTTTTCCCTTCCCCCAAAATTTTTTGTATGTTTTGCTTTTTACTTTTTTTGTTCAAGCATTTCCTTTTTTTCTTACAAGCCAAAATGGTCTTTTTAAATTTTATTTCACCAAAAAAATTCCCCCAAAAGCTTTCACTTTTATTTTTTTTTTTCCAAACTTAAAAAAATTTGACCAGTATTTCACGGCTTTTTAATTTTTGCCTTAAAAATAAAGTGTTAAAGGGGTTGCTCACTAAAAGGGAAATTTTTTTTGTTAAAATCTTGTAAAAACAAGTCATTTGCAAGTTCCCCTTAACAGTGCCCACCTATTCCTAGATCCCCCTCTTGTATGAGCTGTCAGCTCCTCAGGGCGTATACTCAACCTGTTTGATCTCTCCTGATGGGGCCAGCACTGGTTGCTATATACAGGCCATACTTATACTGAGCCTAGGGAGCCCAGTAAAAATGCCCCCGAAATTTAAAAAAAGAAACCAAGAAAACAGGCTGAGGTAAGATAAATCAATTGTGGACAATCCCTTTAAATTTTTATAATTTTGTTAGTTTTTGGTAAAAACCCCCCTTGGTTTTCAATACTGCCTGAATCCTTTGAGCTCTGAATCAATTTTAAGCACTCTTGACCCAAAATCTGCCGGTCTCTTCTACCATTCCCAATGTTGTGCAGATGGACTTGGATACAAAATACATTTTCTTCAAAACTACCCACAAGTGTTTTTAAAAATCAAAACATTGTTACCATTTTTTCTTGTCAGTGGTCTGTTTTACCTAAATAGCTTATTTTTGTATCAAAGGTGATAAACAGCCTGATGGGCCCTTTTTACACAGTAAAGTTATCCCTTAAAATGCGCCTGTTGAGGGGTCAGGGATCGGAGGTTTTTGGGGAAATTTAGGAGTCGGAGTGGGGCTTGGCTTCCACTCCACAAACCCCGGGGGGGAAGTTTTTCCGGGTGTGTTTGGGAGTGCCAGAACCACGTATTCCCAAAGCACGGGGGGGGGGGTGGCAGCCTGCCGACCCCATTCTATGCATTTTTCACGGCACGTAAACGCCATGAACAATTGACATGTCAATTCTTCCCCCATGCATCCAATACGATCATACTGTACGTGGGAGGGGACGACATGTAACCCGCCGCCTATGTAGCAGGATCGCGCCAGGATCCCTCTACGTAGCCTTATACCGCCATCAGAACGTATCAGTATGTCACAGGGAAATGATGAAAATAGGGATTTGATCAAATCACTAAGGGAGATGATCAAATCACGGAAGATGTTAAAATAACTCTGTGGGGTGATTTCCCATTTGATCAAATCCCTGAACTGTTTTACTAAAAGATAAATTTTTTGGGGTTTTAAAAACCCCAAAAGTTCAATGGGTTAAAGAAATAAAAAATAACCAAAACCTTAGCCTATTACTGGTTTTTCCACACTACAATCGCAATTCTGCTTCCTTGAGTGTCTGCCAATTTTCACATTTACCATTGTAAAATTGTTAAATGAATGCTCCCTTTGGCTCTCTATAGTCTGGGTGACTCGTGGGGCTTGTACTATGCAGCACATTTGATATTTGAATTACAATTATAATTTAGCAACTAAAGAATCATCATTATTAATATATTAAAGGGAATCTGTCACATAGGTTATGCCCCCCTTGCTGAGGACAGAACAAGCTAGTGACAGACCTGCTGTTTCCAGCGATGTGTCCCTTATTCTGCAAGATGCTGGAGTTTTAGAATATTTAATGCTCAAATCTTATTCATGAGCAGGTGTTAGCCCCGCCCACATGGCAGTTATTCACGTTTCTACCTATTCAAAGTAATAGGTTAATCAGTTGTGAGGTGGGGGGGGCTAGCCTCAGTTTTGCAGGGTATGAATAAAACTTACTCTTTTCTTGACTCTTTTCTGGCTGAAAACTGCCTGATTTGAGCATTAAATACACAAAAACTGCTGCATCTTACAGAATAAGGGACACAGCGCTGTAAACAGCTTGTCTGCCACTAGCTTGTTCTGCCCTCAGCAAGGGGGGCAAAACCTATGTGACAGGTTCTCTTTAGCCAAGAACAAGGAGTTCCGTTATCCGCAGCCAATTTTTGCTGTTTACTTAAAGGGGTTTTACCACAAAGTAGAAACCTCTGCACTGGGCACTCGCAGCTATTAACGAGCCGGCCATGCAAGTGAATGAAAAGGGCGCAGTTTGCGGTCGTTCTCTCCATTCACTTGTATGGGAGCTTTTGAACATAGTGTGCGCTCGGCTATCTGAGGAAGCTCCTATGGAAGTGAATGAGGAGGACGGCCGCAAGCGGCACTCTCCTCATTCACATGCATGGCCAGCTCGCAGCTAGCTGCGAGTGGCCATTGAGGGGGATTTTACTTAGTGGTAAAACTCCTTAAGGTGAAAGTCAGTGCTGTTTCACCCCTTTAAGTGAAAACCCAACATGGTGAGACCCCTTTAAAAAAAAATCTTGCTTGACAATGGCCTCCCTACCACCCCCCTATTGTGCTTAAACAGAAAATGAACCCATACTTACCAGCACCGCTAAAGCTCCTGTTTGTCCATCCCCGGTCCCTCACTGATGATGTCACGTTCATTAATCACATGAGGTTGCAGCCAATCACTAACCTCTGCTGTACATGCAGATTGGTTGAAGAAACACGTGATCCATGAACGTGACATTTTAAGTGAGGGACCGAGAGAAGTAGGGACACTGGAGTGCTGGAATGGTAGTCATGGGTGATGTAAGTATGGGTTCGTTATGGGACAATGGGAGGTGGTAGGGAGGTTTCAAGTCTTGGAAAACTCCTTTAAAAGCGCCAGATCACTTTTAAAGAAATTATTGCGTATTATCTAAAACCACAGAGTTTTATTTTAGATATTACCATTTAAAATACTCTAGTATGGCATTTAAAGAGTGCCTCCAATGATGGATTGCAACACAACAGTCAATATAAGAGTTTTGCAGAGAAAGCTTCTAACCTATTATGGTAACCTCAGCCCGCTCTCCTTCCAGGCTCATCCAGAGCAGGTCAATTTAAAAATATACAGTGTATGCTACAACACTAGGAAAACGTAAAAATCTGGGGCAAAAAATGCAGGTCATGCCAAGACTGATGACTAGCGTTTACTTGAAGAAAAACTACAATACTGAAAGAACAATGTACTTTCAATGATGTGGAATATTGGCAACCAATTGGGAATTTGTAAGATCATTTAGTACAATGTAACATTTAGTCCTTAGCAAACAAAACATAAAAAAAGATTTATGTAATACAGGGACATGAGTCTCCTGGTCTCCTGAATCGGCCTTGCATGTACTTTTGCAATCAGCTTAAAAGGGTTGTCTCACTACAAGGATTGCTTTTTATATTAAGTATCTTGCAAAAACAAGTCACTTTGCAATACGTGTCCATTAACATTGTCCTACCTATGCTTAGATATCCCCTCTTCTATGAGCTATATCAGCTCCTCAGGTCACCATAGCGACCTGTTCGATCACTGCCAGTGCTGGTTACTATAGTTACAGACCTGGTGTCCTAAAGCTCGTCACTGAAAACCAGTAGAAGCCAGTAAACACACCCCTGAATTCAAAAATTAAACCGAGAAAAAAGGACAGAGGTAAAATGAATAAATGTAGCGAGACAACCCCTTTAAGGGGTTGCCGTTCACACGGCATAATTTGGAAGTGTAACTTACATTTCCAAATGAGCTTCAAAATACGCCTGACTAGAGGCGTATTTTGAAGTGTATTCTTAGCAAGGTGTAGTATATATTTTGTAGCGATTACGAGCCAAAAATACACCCCACCTTTGCTTCTATGGGATTTTACTGGCAATAACGCCTCAAAAATTGACAAGGCACTTAAATTTAAAGTGAAATCATCCCGACATATGCGCTGCAATTACACTTGTAAAATACGCATCGTGTGAATGACGGTAGGTATTTTACATTGGATTCAATGATAGCTGCATAGAATAATGCTTGAATCATATTTTGCCGCAAAATTAGTGGCAATTAAAGCATAAAATGATGTCATGTGAACATATCCTAACTCTAGAAGACGACTTTTATTCATACAGGGACATTTCAAACCTCTGCTGTCACAAACATTAACACATTTCTATAATTATTATGTTGTGACAAATCTGCAGAACCAGAAGAAACCTAAAAATAGGGCAGATACAGCTATCCTAACATTCAGTAGTCTTCCAATAGATAGACACCTTCAAGAATGGATGATCAATACCAATGAAATTCTTAGGCTTGGTTCACATCTGCGTTGAAGGTACCATTCGGAATCTGTATCACAACGGACACTGCGCCCTATTCATTACAACGGGCCAGTTGGGTTTCCGTTGTGCTGTTCGCCATCTAGACGGAAAAAACGCTGCTCTATTTTTTCCGACACTCCTGACAGAACAGGTGATGGAAGTTCTGAACAGAACCTCCGACGCATGTGTGAACCAGACCTTAGTCAACATGCATATGGGCTCTTGAGGTCTCTCTGGAGGAGAACTAGGTCCCTGCATTTCTGCCTAGTAATACTCCAGCAGGGTGAAGAAATCAAGCAATAACTTAGTATATTTGATGGTAAGCTGCTCTTGTCAGACATGATGTTATACACAAACTGACCCTTATATATATTAGACAGAGATCTTCAAAACTTTAAAATGAAGGAATACCATGTAAGCGATTAGCCGCTTACACCCGGCGGCTGTGCGGGGGTGGGGAGGGTCGCGGAGCAATCCCTCTGCTAAGCCCTTAGGGACCCTGGGACGTACTCATACGTCCAGGGTCCTTAAGGGGTTAAAGGGATATTCTTACCACTCGGAATAGCTTAAACATGTAGACAATGGTAAATAGACCATTACCAAATACATTGCTTTTCTGATTTTATTTATTTTCAGAGTTAGAGTAGTTCTTATCTCTTGCTTGTTTACAGGTTTCCTAGGTTACGACCACCTTTCTCTGCTCTAGCAGCCCTGGCTGGACCTACAACTTTACTCCCTGCTATCTTAGCAGCTCAGAAGCTTTTTTATCTTTTTTACTGACAAATATAACCCTTTAGAGCTCTGCTGCCTTCTGCCCTGCTGTTAAAACCCCTCCATCGCTAATGTCCATCTAACAGCTAGGAACAGTAGAGCTGATAGGCCAATCAGGGCTGTAGAAGTACCCACAGCCTGAACAGGAAGTGGAAGCCTGAGGCTGGCTGTGAAGAGCAGCCTCGGTGAATTAGCATGGCGAGTACACCCCTTTAAAGGGGTTTTGCCACAAAGTAAAATTGACGTGGGAAGCTTGCAAATTAAATAATAAACATTTTCACCTTTCATTATTATTAAACATTCTGCATCATTTTTGTTTTAGCTGCTCCTTTAGTGATCCATTATTTACAGCTCATCTCCAGGGGATACGACCAGGACTGAGAGCCCCTCAGTCCTGGTCAGACATGCTCAGCCATCACCTCTCCTCTCAAGCAACAACTGAGTGTTCAAACCCCATGTGCTGTCATTCTACTCCCTTCCTCTGTGCTTCTTAATAATTAGTCAAACAGTGCAAATCAATAAAAAAGAAACCTCAATCAGGTTTGTGCATTGATAAAGAGGAAAAAAAAAACACAGGTTTGGTTTCTGCAGGGATTTGAACCTAGGACCCTTTTGCCTGGAGGCAAAAACTTTACCTCTCAGCTACTCACAATGCTTTATATAAACAGACCTTTCTGTGACTACAGAGAAGACAGGCCTGGTGATGTCATCCTGCTGGGTCACATGATATGCAACTCAAACAAATCACACACGCCCCCTTCTGAGCACACAGAGCTGAAGAGCAGGATGCAGGAGATATGAAATGAGATCGTGGCAAAACCCCTTTAAGGCCATACTGCAAAGTTGGAATAGAGAAACTCCAGTGATGGTTTTTATAAATGGACAGTTACATTACTGGAGCTTACTGAGATAAAGTAAGATAAAGAAATCAAATAGTCAAACATATTGTGAGGGACATGACAGTTTGTACAGAATGATTCTGGAGATAGGGTTCAAATCCAATGAGGTTTTACTTGATCATACCTATTGTGGACACAAATATTTTGTGCTGTTCATTTTAGCTTTTCACCTTTGTTTCTTTTTCAACTTATTAGGTTTCCAAATGCTAAAAAAATAACTGTCTGCATCACATTAGCAAATATTGCCACTTAACATGCCCAGTATAAAAAACACATTATGTTTGCAGGTCTCCTAGTTCTGTGAGGCTGACTGGTATGGCTGCTTAATTGCCCACCATTCTGAAGAAAAGTCAGCCACGTGAAACAGACCTAGGTCTAAGTAGCATACAGGGAGACGTATAGACGAACAAGTGCAACCCAAAGAAGGTGCAGGTTTCTGACCCGATATTTCAAAGGAAAGGAATCCTTCATTAAAAAGTCACTTTAAATTGATACAGTGAGCATGAAATGCAGTAAAGTCTGTTTTGATTTCACTCATTCAGTCCAAAAATACATTTTAAAAACCCAGCATTGACCTGAGCTGAAATATTCCATTTCTCCAGATTAAGGACTCGTGCACTCTGCAGTATTACTATTAATATGGCTCTTGAAGGTGCACATCCCCTTTACTAGAGCTCTAGGTGCCTCCAATTTCTTATAAAAACTTAAAGAGATTTTTTTCTCCTAAGAATTTGACTGAAAAAAATGCTTTACTTGACTCTGCACGCTTGCTTCTAGGGGACAATTCTTTAGTGCACATAAAACAAGACGTAGCCTATACAGCACTGCATGAAGCTTGTACGTAGCGATAGTTTTCCAAATTCTAGAGTAATAATAATAGAAATGTATATCTTCTGGGCTGCTCCCATCTGTTGGACTTAACTTTGAAAATGTTTCTATATCTTGGCAGAAAATGAGTTGTCCTGGACCACAGTTGTATTGTTGAAGCCAAAATCCATTCAAAACCAGGTGTGACAGCATTTCCTCCAATATTCCAACTTCCTTTATGTCACATTCACAAGGGACTGGTAGGCAGAGGTTACAAACAACAAAAGAAAAATGATATTTTGGCAACGCATTGCAGAGCTGTGGTATAGTTACTCACGAAAAAGAACTGCCTGGTGACCTTAATGTTTCTTTTATGAAACAGATATTGGCAGACAGCATAAGCCCACATCTCATATCACAGTATCTCAGCTTCTTGGTCTGCAGTAAGTGGTACAATGGCAAGTTTACTGCAACTAGGTCTGAATGCAGTAAGAGTTATTCACATGGCCTTGTTACGGCTCTTAGTGAATAGTGTATTATTATTGGGTTTTTTTATTTTACCACACTTTCATCAGATTTGAAACTTATCTTCAAAATAGCTAGGGTCACGTCTCCCAAAACAGGTTTAACTCATCATATGTTTCTCCGTGTGAAAGGGGATGTAAATGGTAACATCATCCCTCAAACCAGGATTAGGTCCAGTCATGTTAATGCAGAACCACTTTAGCCTATTCTCTCTCATCAATCCAAACATACCTCATTGTCTCACTACAATAATTGCTTTTTATGTTAAAGATCTTGCAATAACAAGTCCCTTTGCAATATGTGTCCATTAACAGTGTCCTACCTATTCCTAGATATCTCCTCTGGTATGGACTGCATCAACTCCTCAGATTGTTATAGCTACAGACCTGTTCTATCTCTCCTGATAGGCTGCCAGTGCTGGTTGCTATAGCTAGAGACCTGCTACTCTCAGCAGCTCGTCACTGCAGGCCAGTAGAAGCCAGTAAACACAGCCCTGAAAGAAACCGAGAGAACAGGACTAAGGTAAGATGAAATGATGTAGTGAGACAACCCCTTTAAGCTGGAATACTTTGTTGCAGAGGTAAATCTACATAAACAAGTAATGTAGATGACTGACACCAAATGCCACTAATTTTAACAAGATTTAGCGACAATCATTTCCTATAGGGACAATTTTACGTGAAATTTCCCTCTTAAAAAGGAACTGCTGCTTATTTAAAAATGGAGGAGGCAAGGGTCAATACCCGGCATCACTTGAAAACATATCTAACATACAACCCATATCTAGGCGATCATCACAGAAGATTAAAAAAAAAAAAGTGGGTGGGGATTAATTTAATTAAATTGAATTAAATTTCTGTTTCACAGAGCCTGCTCTTCAAAGCCAGCTTCATGCTCCTAATTTCTGTTAAAGGGGTTGTCTCACTACATTGATTCATCTCGCCTCAGTCCTTTTTTCTTGGTTTCACTTTGAATTCAGGGGCGTGGTTACTGGCTTCTACTAGGTTGCAGTATAAGCCAGGTCTGTAGCTATAGCAATCAGCGCTGGCAGCCTATCAGGAGAGATCAAACAGGTCTGTAGCTATAGCGACCAGAGAAGCTGATGCAGCCCATACAAGAGGGAATATCTCAGAATAGGTAGGACACTGTTAATAGACATATATTCCAAAGTGACTTGTTTTTGCAAGATCTTTAACATACAAAAGCAATCCTTGTAGCGAGACAACCCCTTTAAGGCTGTGCAAGGTTCTACAGCCATGAGTGACTTTTCAGCTCTGCTATTTGTAGCTGAGGCTGTTAGGCACATTGGTGATGGAAGGGTTTTAACAGCAGGGCATTATAACATATGTTTATGTCATGTTGGGAAGACAGTATGGGTGTACTCAGGCACTGACCCTGCTCTATACATAGCAGGCGGTACCTGTTAGTTACAGAGGGCTCATGCCTTGGGCAGCTGGAACCGGAGATAACTCTATTTCTTGGCATTTACCAATTAGGTGCTGCAGTCAGTGTGAATGCAGCATCTAAGCAATTATACATTCATCTCCAGTTCCCTGGTCTTTAGCAATGATGGTACATCCCCTGTGATTTAGTCACTTGAGTACTTGAGTTGTGCCATCATTGCTAGTGGCCAACTATGCAGAGACAACCGAAGCATGCAAGGGAAGCGAGTACAGCATTTTTTATTTCTATTCTTACTCTCTGTATCTCCATGGGAAAATCCAGAAGCAAATCAGCATTATTTGGTGCAGAATTGCTTTTGCGGATATACCTGCAAAGAGTTAAATTGCTGTGGATATTCCCCAGCATGCAAACTTAGCCTTTAAGTTAGGGGTGTCAAATGGAAATACACAGTGGGTCAAAATGTCTTCAAATACTTAGTTGGAAACACTATCCACACTTTTAACCCTGTGTTGTCTTTCCTGATTTAAGTAGTCTTTCCAGAGAGCTTTAGTCATGTGAGAGTTTATGAAAATTCCTCAGCTGTGTTTTATGGGTGATCAATGTTATATTATCATAACCTATATTTGCAGTCTGATCCCCAACTAGTAAATAGGACTGCATCTGCCATTGAGCCGGACTGAGGGTTAATGAACAGGGTGCAGATGTATGTGCATAATGCAGGGAAACAATAGATGTCCTGCTGTTTATCCAGGATAAGCACTGTGGGCTAGATTTAGCCTGCAGGCCTGAGTTCGACACCCCTGCTTTAAGTAGTCAATAGTCTCTTTTAACATCTGGCTCTTCTCCACACAAGGATTATTACATGGGAGGCTTGGCACTAGAATTCTGGCAAATAACAGTATTATGGAAAATACACTGACAAGAACCGTGGTTATGATCACAACACTGGACCTCATTTATTAAAACTGTCTAACAGTAAGACTATCTGTTGCCCATAGCAACCAGAGATCAGCTTGTTATGCGTAATACAGATCTAATAAAATAATAGCTGAACTCCGCTTGGTTGCTGTGGGCAACAATAGACAGCCTTAGGCAGTGTTCACACGGCTTATTCAAGCCGTAATTGCGGGACGGATTTCGCCCATAGTTAAAGGGAAATTGAATAAGGGCGGGCGGGACGCCTGCCCCCCTAGACACTGCATTACTCACGGCGCGTACGCGGCGTAAATAATTGTGCATGTCACTTTCTCCCCCACGGCGGATTCGCCGAACGGGGAGGAGCGACGGAATCCACTGTTCTCTATGAGAATTGGAGCCGTACTGCAGCGTAAATACGGGGCGCAGTACGGCTCCAATCAGTCCCAAAATACGCTGTGTGAACGAGGCCTTAGGGTATGTTCACACGACAGATTTGGATGCAGCTTTGCCACGTTTTCCGCACCCAAAACAGCCTAGCTTCCAAAATGCCCCCAGCTCGTTTTCATTGATTCAGTGACATGTCAGCCAGCGTGCAGTACGCGTCAGGGAATATGCTGTAAAATAATAGCACTCATTATTTTACCATAATTGCAGACCATACTTCAGGCGTATTGCAGCACAATTAGGCCGTGTGAACATACCCTAAAATATATTTATTGGAATACAACACAAAAAACTTTAATAAATTGTCAATATACAAAATGCTCTGCAGTAAAACAGTTTTCATCAAAAATGACCTGAATAACATTTGTGGAGTGAGTGTCTGAATTTGTTCTGAGAAATAGTATCGCTTCCATCAGATCCTCCTTCATAGATTACGTCAAATCTGATCTCATTATTTCCAGGCTAGAGAACGGCCTCTTTGCACTAACTTGGGTTGGTGGCAAAGTGGTGACTATACGGGCAACATCTCTAACAATTTCAGGGTACAAAGGAATTGCCTTATGCACAGGCAGTTTTGATGAACATTTATACTCTTCTACTTCTTTTAGAGCAAGTGAAAAATTTTGCTGAAATATGGTCAATCTGTTTGCTATGGAAGTGGAATATTTTCCCCTGAGGCAATGCTTTGCCTGCTCCATGTCATCCAAATACTTTTCAAAATAAACTCCTCCTTTAATGAGGCTGAAGATATAGGAGCAGGAGTACTGGCAAGACCCAATTCCTCTTGCTTCTGGCACTGCACTGAATTAACTGAACCAATTTATTATATATTTTGGGAGTCGGTCTATTTTATAACGACTCCACCAAAATGGGCACCGACTCCACAGCCCTGCCTTTAACAAACCATTTTGAGGAAAGAAAATGCAGTAAAATCATTCATTTTCTTGAAAATACAGAAAAATCTAAACAAATTAGAGTCCATTTAGCTGAAAGTCAATAAATGATATCTTGTTTTGATCTCAACAAATTAATCCTAATAAACTCTACAATACTTATCAGTTTTAGGCTATGTTCACACTGCGTACTTGCAGGGTGTACAGTACGCCCCGCAATTACGCCAGGTGTTCTGGAGTCGCGCTGATACGCGCATACTCCCGCAACACGGGGGGAGCGGCAACCCGCCGGCCCCATAGACTGTCATTACTCGCGGAGTGTATTCTCCGCAAGTAATTGACATGTCACTTATCTCCACGCGCATACAATATGATCATATCGTACGAGCGGGGAGAGGAGGCGTAATCCATGGTTCTCTATGAGAAATGTGGATTACCGTAATTTCAGTGCGCATCTCGCTCGTGTTCGAGAGCAAATATGATGTGAAATGCGCGCCGAAATTTAACCGTGTGAACATACCCTTACAGTCTTTGTCTTAATTTTAAGATTCAAATTGGAAGGTATAATAGTGGCAAACATTAAAATATATATTTCAAAATCACAGCATTAAAAAATTATTTGAAACCCAGCTAGAAATAATTTATGTGACATATTAGACAATTTTTAAATTTTTTTAAAAAAGGTTGAAACTTTAAAATCTTGCTTTCCACAGAGATGACACACGGAGATTTAAATACAGCCTACAAGATGCTTCTGCAATATTATTTATTTCATTGTGAGTGAAAACAGACAAGATTAGCAAGAGTGGGTTCTGAAGGCTGTCATGAGATAGTGGAGTGTTAAATAAGGACATGCGAGGGTAGCTCATAAAGCGTTAAAGGGGAATTCCTTTCTTAAGAAGTGCTAACAGATTGCTAGGATATGCCATCGCTTCATAATCAATCCTATGATGGTCTCTTCATGATCATGGACCTGTACAGTCCAAGTGCAGGGACCTGCAACACAACTGAGTGTGTATCTGGGCATTCTACATTTCCTTTTGGCAGACCTGCGCTCATTGCGCAGCGGACGTTTTCGGCAGCGGCTAATGTTTGTATTGTTAACATCGCGCATGCGCCAGCTTGCCAGGTTTCTGTTCTGCCAGTTCTGTCCTTTTTAGGCATTGAGCATGACCGGAACTAGTGTTGTTTCCGGCTTGCACAACATGCCGTCTCGGCGTCCTCACAGCTCTGCAATGAAGACTCAGGTATGATTAGGATTCATTGTATATTCATTTCACATGTGTTGTTTTATTAGCAATCTTCTTTTGTATAAATAGAACCATTCATTTAGGATTGATATCGCTATGAGTAAGGGCCTGTGTATGCTAAGCCCGAAACGCGTTAGCGTGTAATTGCTCAACTATGCCTATTGGTGACTGACCACTGTACTGTCTAAACTGGTGAGTGTTTTTTTGAATTTTTAACCCTTTAAGGACCCAGCCAGTTTTGGCCTGACACAGCCCTATTTTTTAAATCTGGCATGTGTCACTTTATGTGAGAATAACTTTTTGAACACTTTTTCATCCATGTGATTCCGAGATTGTTTTCTCGTGACACATTGTGCTTTAACTTAGTAAGAAAATTTTATCCATACAAGCCTTGTTTTTTTGTGAAAAATAAAATTTCAGGAAAAATTTTAAAAATCTGTGATTTTGAAAGTTCAAAAATTCTGCGGGGAAGACAGATAATTATTCCCACAAAATAGTTTATAACTAGCATCTACCATATGTCCACTATAGGTTGGCATCATTTTTTAAATGTCCTTTTTTATATATATATCATTAGGGGCTTAGAAATTTAGTAGTAAGTTTCTCAATTTTTCAAGAAAATTTGCAATATACATTTTTTTAGGGAACAGTTCAGTTCTGACGTGGCTTTGTGGGGCCTGGATGTTAGATACCCCATAAATGATGCCTTCTAAAAAACTAGACCTCTTAAAGTATTTACAACAGTGTTTAGGAAGTTTGTTAACCCTTTAGGTATTTCACAGAAATTAAAGCAAATTGGGGGTGAAATTTCAAAATTTCACTATTTTTGCAGATTTTCAATATTTTTTCCATTATTCTATTCATGGAACTGGTAAATGCAATGTAATAAACATTTCCCCGGTCTGCCGTTTTTAGAAATATCCATGTTTGGCCCTAGTGCAATTTTTTTGGCTCAACCATAAGCCCCAGAATAGGAGGAGCACCTACTGATCTGGGGTATCATTTTCAATGCAATTTTATTTAAGCGCCATTTCAGGTTTGAAGAGGCCCTAAGTTGCTAAAACTTAATAAACACCCCTAAAAAAAACCCATATTGGAAACTACACCCCTTAAAACATATTTTTAAGGTGTGTAGTGAGTATATCGACCCACAGGTGATTCCAAATTTTTTTTTTAGCATTAGGCCGTGAAAATTTAAAAAAATTTTTCCAATAATTTGCAATTTTAGCTTAAATGTTTCATATTTACAAGGAATCCTGGAAAAAAAAACCCCAAAATTTTGTTACGAAAATTTCTTCCAATTTCCCGCAATACCTACTGTGGGTTTTAAAACGTTTTTGGGGCGGGCAGGGCTTTCAAGGGAGGGAGGCTATTTGGTTTTTGGAACGAGATTTTGGGGGCCATGTCGATTTGCAAACCCCCTAAAGTACCGAAAGGTAAAACCCTTCCAGAAGTCGCCCCATTTTGTTTTCAAAAACCCCTCGGGATTAATTTTGTATGGCCAAATTTTTGAAAGACACAAATTTTTATTTTCACATGATCTGTTGCCCTTGGTTTTATGTGTGTTTGTGATGTTTTTTAATCACTACAGAATCAAGTGCAATCAAATCCTGATGATAGCAGTCCATTCTTGCACAATCAGCTTGCTTTTTTGCCCAAAATTTTTTTGGGTTTTTTGTTTGTCACCTTTCTTTTGTTTGTCCAAAGTTCTTTGGGGTTTAAGATTGGGAGTTTAGGCCAGGGACCCAAAAATCTTTGTTTTGTTCCCCGGGCCCATTTAGTTTCCCCTTTTGTTTATGGAAAGGTGCTCCATATGTGGAAAAGGTTTGTTGATCACCAAAATGCTCTTGGACGGTTGGGAGAAGTTGCTTTTGGAGGACATTTGGTACCATTTTTATTCATGGATGTTTTTTTTAGGAAAGACTTTTTAGAGAGCGTTCCCCTTTGGGTGGAAGCAACCCCACACATGAATGGTTTTGGGCTTTACATTTGGGCTTGAGACAAGAGGGTGGTACGCTACTTGTTTCTCCGAACAGCTGTTTTCCGTGTTCCAAACATTCGGAAAGGGGATTATGAAAAAATGATTTACCCCAGTCCTCGCAGTCCACCCCCGTACCGGGGCAGAATATCAGTCTCCCCCTGATGTTTTTTCGGAGAGAGTGGCTTCTTTTGCCCCTTGACACCGGCCCTTGCATGAGTTCCGCCTCACAGTGCGTGCAGTTGCATCACCCCGCTGCTGCCTTTTGGCAAGTCGACGGGGTTTACCCCCGATTCGAAGTAAAAAACTTTAAGAGGGTCCCTGGCGCTTGTTGGTCTTTTTGGGCGCCTAAAACCTTTTTGGAACAAAGGGAACCCTCTTCCTTGAATTCCGATGATGCATAGATTGTTGACTGGGTGCAATCTTTCAAGCTGCGATATCTTCCGTTAGGCCAGTTTTGTGCAGTGCTTGAGGGATGAGTGTTTCTTTAGAGAAAAACCATGGTTAACAGAAGGAAACAATGATGCAAGCACCAGCCTCCCTTTTTTTAAATGTCAGTGGTGTGTTTTTATTAATCATGGGGCAGATTGTCTCAGCCCCGTCCCTCTCAAAACCCACACCCGTGTTAAAGGAGCAATCCTGAAACGATGTTTTTCTGGTCCTTTTAAGGAAGGCTGCAATGAAGTTGAAAGGTTTTGGGGGGAAAAAGTTCTTTTTTTAGGCAATTTACTTTGCAATTTTTTTGTGTTTTTTGATATTTTATAACATTCTGGGGGTTATGCAAATTGCCTTATAAAAACCCGAGCAGTGACTTTTTTAAAAAAAATTAAATTTGTATCTTCTCAAAAACTTTTGGCCATGACTGTGGGTTTTTATTTTGATTTTTGGGTGCACAGGTGTTCCAGTTCTTTTTAGCATTGGGCCATGAAAAAAGGGGGGGGGGGGGGGGGGACGCAGTTCCCCATTGTTTTTTTTTGGGGTTCAAATTTTTCGCGTTGGTCACTGTAAAAGATGTGATAACTTTACTAGGGGTCGGTTTAAAAAATTTCAATGGTATAAATTTTTATGTTTTTTAGTTTTTAACTTTTAAACAAAGAAATAGGTCATAACAAAAATTTCGTTTTTATTTTTTTTATTCACAGTATAATTTTTTATTTTGCTGTGTGCAGAGCTGTGTGGGCCCTTTTTTTTGCCGAGGGAAATTGATGCTTTTATTGGTCCCTTATGGGGTGCATACAACACTTTGTTTACTTTTTATTTAAAGGGTTTTTTTGGGCGTTTTTAACAAAATACAGCAAACTGTAGTGTTTTTTATTTTATTTTTTATAGCGGTTTACTCTGATTAGATATACATGCTAGCTTTTTTCAGCAGGTCGTACGATTTCAGCAAACCCAATTTGTATTTTTTTTTATTTTTTATGTTTTATAAAAAAAACACTTTTTTTTCAAAAGGAAAAAAATTTTTGCATTGCCATAGTCTGAGAGCCCTAACTTTTTTTTTTTCTGTGTAGGAGCTGTATACAGGTTGTTTTTTTTGGGGATGAGTTGATGTTTTTATTGGATCATTTTTGGGGGGACAAAGATTTGATCAGTTTTAAAAACGTTTTTGGAAGGGGAGTGAAGAAAATACGTCCTAGTGTGTTTTTTATTTTTTTTTTAACGCGCTCACTGTTTTATCCCTAAAAAGTTAGTTTACTCTGTGGGTCGATACGATTAGGCGATACCAATTTTTTATAGTTTTTTTTGTTGAAACACTTTAAAAAAAAAAAAAAAGTGTTTTTAGGTGTAAAAGAATATTTATGCATCGCTATTTTGGACCATAACTTTTTTTTTTTTCCGTTTACGGGCTTTTTGGACTTTTTTTTTGGGGGTGAATGGACCCTTTAATGGTACAACGTTGGCGTTTATTGGCATTTTTGATCACTTTTACTCCATTTTATGGGCTGCGTAATGAACAAAAATCTTAATTCTGTGATAGTTTTTTTTTTTTTTTTTTTCACAGCGTTCACCTTACGGGTAAATTAACATGACAGATTTCTAGGGCAGGTCGTTACGCATGCGGCGATACAAAATACGGGTTACTTTATTTTTTTTTGATCTTTTTGGGGGGATTGGCGTTTGTAAAGGGGAAAAGGGCGGTGTACGTGTTTTTATTTTATTTTTCACTTTTTTTTACTTTTTCCCACTTTTTTTTTACTTTTCCCCATAGGGGATTTGAATGAGAGATCTTTAGATCTCTCATTCAATGGGAAAATCAATGCACAGCTTGTTGCTGTGCACTGGTTCCTATGACAACTGTCAGTCACGAGGCCGGGCCATGCCCACAGGCACAGCCGGGCATCGTGACGTCACAGAAAACCCCGGAAGCCATTCTCTGCCCTCCGGGCTGTTTTGCCCGGAAGGCAGGAGCTGCACGGATCGAGCGATCCCTCCTGCGTCCCCTCTTATTTTATTGCGCCCCGGATGGTCGCGATAATTAAGGGGGTTAACCCCCCCCACCCGGAGGATCCCGGGTCGGGGCGACGCTGGGGTGTCAGCTGTATATTACAGCTGACATCCCGCACCGATTGCGCGAACTCTGCTTTAGAGTTCGCCTCGATCCTCAGGACGTATGTATACGTCCAAGGTCGTTAAGGGGTTAAACATGGTTTTCAATAAATTTTGATATATTTTATGGCCATTCAATTTGCGTGCTGGATATTCTATCTTCTAAACACAACTGAGTCACAGGAATATTATGGCTCCTTTATTTTCAGGATTGGTGTGCAGTTCAACTGCCACCAATCATTGAGTAATGGTATAGTCCAACAATATGCCATCACTTCTGTTCACACAGGCATCATGACACCCATTGACCCATCAGGTTTGGTTTGGTCATGCTGTCTGATATTTTGACAGGAAGATTAGCACAGCAAGTCATGCTATTCTTCCTGTCAAATCTGACACTCCGATTCTAACCATTTAATAGGCATCTCTAAAGGGAACCTATCACATTGGTTATGCCCCTCTTGCTGAGAGCAGCACAAGCTAGTGTCAGACCTGCTGTTCCCAGCGCTGTGTCACTTATTCTGTAAGGTGCTGCAGTTTTAGAGCATTTACCCATCAAATCTTATTCATGAGCAGGTGTTAGCCCCGCCCACCAAAGGCTAGCCCCGCCCATATGACAGTTATTCACGTGGTTCTTCCTATTCAAAGTAATAGGTTTATCAGTTGAGATGGGCGGGGCTAGCCTCAGATGGGCGGGGTTTGAAAAAACTGACTCTTGGAATGACTCTTCTGGCTGAAAACTGCAGATTTAAGCATTAAATACACCAAAACTCCAGCATCTTACAGAATAAGGGACACAGCACTGGAAACAGCATGTCTGACACTAGCTTGTTCTGCCCTCAGCAAGGGGGGCATAATCTATGTGACAGGTTCTCTTTAAGATGGCTTTGTATAAAGCCCCTTGGTGTGTAAATGTGATATTAAGACACAATTGTGCAGATGGGAGATCTTGGTTGTTTTCATTACAATGGTTTTCTCGCCATGCTGTTTCAAAGAGCTTGCTCTTCACAGGCAGCTTCAAGCTCCCACTTTCTGTTCAGGCAGTGGGTGGTTCTACAGCAGTGATTGACATATCAGTTCCGCTATTCCCAGCTGAGACTATTTGTAGTCTATTTGAGGAATGGCAACCTCATTGGCTTGCTGCACTCCGCCTACCTCTTTTCAACCAGTGCAGGGTAATTCAGTAGCAAGTTCCTATCACTCCCTGAGATGTTGTAGTCTGAATGGACTCCTAGTGAGGTAACATGTTAGTGTTAGGGACTCACCTGTACTGGGATCCCCTTGATGCTATTGGGAGGTGAGCTTAAACAATTTTTGATCAAAAACTGCAAACTAAGAATCCCAGGTTTTCATATTTTCCTTAGCAGTAATGCATTTTCAAAAATTCCTATATACCTTGATGTTTTACTTAGTTTTTAGTGTGCCACTGATATTTGTATTAGATGTATGCTATTGCCTTACCAGTGTGCACCTATGCTTACGTTTTTCAAAATATATGGATGTGCACAGCCTAACCAATTTTTGGAGCCTATCAGAGGGACATTGGTGATAAAAAGGTTTTAACATTAGGGCACAAAGTTACAGAGCTCTAAAGGGTCAGTAAAACATAACTAAGCTCCTGTACTGTTGATAACAAACAGTAGGGAATGACATCCCCATTCAGGCCAGAGCACAGAGAGGTGGTCAGTAACCTAGGGAGGCTTGTGTATACAAGCAGGAGATAAGATCTGCTGTAATTCTGGAAGAAGGCAAAATCAGAACTGCAATGTATTTGGTAATAATCTTGATTTACCTTTGCCTACATGTTTAACGCTAATCAATGTGGCGAAAACTCCCCTTTACGACTGTCGTTTTATTCACCAATCTTAAGATGCACTAAATGTATTGAGAGATGCCCACACCTGAAACTGAAACATATGCCAACTATCAGGTATCATAAATTTCTGCTTTAATTTTTGATACTTTCTGGCAAAAATTATAGTCACCTCCCTAAAAGCAATTCCGTATTCATTTTTTTTTAAATTTATGACTTCTGTAAGTCAGAATAATGGTGTAGCACCTTGAGAAATTCCCTGTAAGGTTATTTTAGGAACGGTTTTCCTGCTTTCCTCTGACGGAATATGTTTTTGGTACTAAAAATAACAATCCCACAGAGTTTGAATAAATGTCAAGACAAATTCTAGTATGACCAGTTAACCTGGCAATCCATATAATGGTGGATTCAGATGTACCACAGTCAGCCACAAAGTTAGTTGCAAATGCAGTGACTCCTTGCTGTATAAAGCTGAAATATTTAACATTTTTACATAGTGGGAATCAGAACTGCATATTCGTGATAAATCTGCCTTGTCTAAAAATGCTAGTAGTATAATGTTGTACCGTGTTAGTCACAGAAAGTAGACTTGTCTAAAAATGGTCTTAAGGATGATGAGCTAGATCCGATAAGGCAGGAATTCCCAGTCTGTGATCCTCTGTCCCTGCAGAGCTGCTATTTTGTCCGTCAGAAACAATTTTGTTACATTTACTTCTGTTGAAACAAAACAGCGCTCAAAGGTAAATCATTAGAATACATAGAATAAGCCTGTGTGGTCCACAAGTGACTGCACGTATTTGTAGATTGTGCAACTGCATACCAAAGACAGGTAGACTCTCTAAAGAAGAGGCAGGAATGATTTATTCCCATCCCTAAATTCCCAATTGCTTTACAAATGCTGCTTAAAGGCATTGTCTCACTACAAGGATTGCTTTTTATATTAAAGATCTTGCAAAAACAAGATCTTTTTTTTGTACATTAACAGTATCCTACCTATTCTGAGATATCCCCTCTTGTATGGGCTGCATCAGCTCCTCAGGTCGCTATAGCTACAGACCTGTTCAATCTCTCATGATAGGCTGCCAGCACTGGTTGCTATAGCTACAGACCTGGCTTCTACTGCAGCCTAGTAGAAGACAGTAAACCCACCCCTGAATTCAAATGAAGCCAAGAACACAGGACTGAGGTAAGATGAATCAATGTAGTGAGACAACCCCTTTAATGTGCATGCAGCTGAGCAGCAGATCTTCTGGTTTCCCACTTCCGTTCCTAATGATCATGTGATTGCTGGGGCCAGGTAACTACAGGAACTGCAGATCCAGAACAGCCCTGCAGTCAGTGCTGTTGGCCATATTCCCCTTGTAACTGGGATTTATATATCAGCCGTAGAAACAGGAGATAATCCGAAATAACACAAAAATAAATAAATACAAATCCCCTCTCGTCCAAGGTTTTTTTTCTGCCTTCAATGGTGAAAAAAGAAAAACACCAACAGCATTGCCTCCAAAAACCATAAAACTATAGATCACCTGCATAGACACGTCTCATGGAAATGTGACACAATAACAAAATTTATTTTAGCACAACGCAATGCTAGAAAAAAAATTAAATAAATAACACCTTTCTTTTCAGGTTATGTTCACACGGTGTAATTGCAGGGACATATTTCGCTCGCAATTACGCCGTGTGCTCGGGAGAGGGGCGGGAAGCAGCCCGCCGCCCCATAGACATTCGTTATTCACGACGCGTATACGCCGTGAATAATTGACGTCACTTCTCTCCCTGCTCCCCGTATTGTCCTAGCGGGGAAAGGAGACTTAATCCATAGTTCTCTATAAGGCCATGTTCACACGGCTTATTTGGCCACGTATTTCAGCCCGTAATTAGCGCTGTACTGTGCGAATTACGGGCTGAAATACGTCCCAGTCATTACGGTAATACACAGTTCTCATAGAGAACTATGGATTACGTCTCCTCTCCCTGCTCGGTCGAGATAATTGACATGTCATTTTCTAGTGGCGTATACGTGGCGCTAGTAATGATAGTCTATGGGCCGGCGAGGTGCCAGCCCCCCGCTCCCGGTCCCCCTCCCCCGTCCACACGGCATAAATGCGTGGCATAATTACGCCCCGCAATTAAGCCGTGTGAACATCGCCTAAGAACTGTGGATTACCGTAATTATTGGGACGTATCTCGCCCCGTATTTAGCGCAGTATGTCGCAAATTATGAGGCGATATACGTCCCAATAATTGCCGTGTGAACATAGCCTCATTCTTACCATTTTAAATATTATACAAAAACAATGTAAAAATTGCAGAAAAACAAAGTCACATGCATCATAGAAACTAGGTAAAAAAAAAAAAAATAGTAGCAATAAAGCACAATAGCTTTTAAACCCACGTATACTAAACAAGAAAAAAAAAGTAAGAAAATGTGCCTGGACAAGAACAAGGATAAACAGCCTGGTCAGGAAGTGCTTAATAAGCACTAAAACCAGAAAATGAAGCCATACAACACTGCTCACATACACATTATATATGAGGCTAACAAAGTCATTACAAAACTTCTATATAAAATGTATACCGCTGCATTTTAAAGCTATATACGTTACACTGGAAATGCAACTAAAATATGTGAAAAATATGACAATCAGATTTCTCCATCATAAAGTAAAGATATTTCTTAATGTGTCTAAGCTAAAGCTCTTTGTTGAAAACAACACACCGCCATTGATAAATCCCGGAAATACCAGTCAGCAGCAAATACTTGCTTAAGTTGCCTGAAATGTTACTCGTGCATCCAAACAACATCACAAGACTAGCTCCCCATCTCCAATTCACTGCTGAATCAGCACATTCACATCACTCAAGCACGAAAAAATAAGGCATTAGTGTTAACTGGAAATGTGAAGCTTCCCTGTTTGACACATTTCTGCAGAATTTATAAGAGAACTGCTAAAACGGCATTCCCATAGTACGTTCACCCTCATACTTTAAGAGTTATCGGACTATTATACGGCGTTCCCTACTGCTTGTAAAGTCAGGGATTCATGGCCGCATATTCGAAGCGATTTACATCATGCACTTAACACACCATCTCCATCATACATCCTTTTCAGGGAGATGTCACTTGTGGTTTCCCTTTATTTCAAGAGGTTCTGCAACAGATGAGGTATGTGCTATAAATGCATTGCATCAACTACCTGCCATATACACCTAAACTAACACAAAAGCTATTTTAGAAGAGATAGCTTCAGGTCGACCAACCAGAATTTGGCATTATAAAGGATTCTGCAATAGATGAGATGTGAATAGGAAGGCTCTGCAAGTCCTGCATGCTATACGCCGCACCTTCTAGGGAAGCTCTTTCAGGGTGCCAGTTTCAACTTTACCCATGTGCTCAGTACTTGGATACAGTCAAACCCAATAGGAGACCAAGGAGCCATAGACTCCCTTCCATTCTCTCTCTGTCATCGGCCACTTGCCTACATAACCCAGGACATCCTGTCACAGGTCCGCGGGATTACGGACTTCAGAAGCCTCAGCCTCTCCTCTGATAACAGGGTTGGTTTTTTTTTTGGGTTAAAAAGAAAAAATTGGCACTATTACCTACTATGGGGTCACAAATGATACCATTTTTATTCTGAGGTAGCACAGAAGATTGTCATTAGTGCTTTTGGATAGAAAGGTGGTATTTTCTAGGGAGAAAGACGGGGCACTATTGTAGAAGACAGAATTAGGTATTTTTATTGTACAGTAGACATTACTGTGTATTTAGCAGAAACAGTATAAGGAGAAACCGCAGCAGCAACAGGCAAATAACTGGGTAAGATAAGGAACGATAGGTGCTGAAAAAGTGGGAGCCAAAGGTGTATCTTCAGGGTCTGCTGCCTAGACAAATCATAGCTAGAAGTCTTCATGGTGGTCTTGGCCAGATTGAAAAGATGAGTAAAGTGATAGTGCCCCCAATCACTCAACTGCTCACCTGCAGACTAGATCCCTTATGCTTGTAGAATGGCAGCATATTTCCAAATATAAGCAATAGATGCACTGCCAATTTAATGCATACTGTCTGGGGTTGAAGGATCACAAGAACGACTACCCTCCCCCACGCAGGATGCATAGTTCTATGTCAAAGGCCTCTTAAAGGGGTTTTGCCACAAAGTGAGTTCCTTATCTCTTATCTGTTCAGGGGAGAATATAAACAAAGCATGCTGAGTCATGAACTGCTGCAGTGGTGAGAGGAGAGGGGAGGGGGAGACAGAGAGCGTCTCTAAAGTTTACTCAAATAATAACATTACAACAGTGAATTCTCTATACAGCAGACAGCCTCATACACTGCACTTTTCTCCCCAGCCCCTTGCAAGCTCATTCATGTTCCCTGTCATCAGATAAGAAGTGCAAACACGCAAGCGCAGCCAGATCAACTCCTGTCAGTGTCCGGGTCGTGTCTAATGTAAACTTTCAGGACACTAAGGGGGACTGAGCAATGCTGTAGCTCTCACAGGCTTCACTTTTTGTAATCACATATATTTAGAAAAGTGATTAAATACCCATTTTGGAGGATCCCACGTCAACATTACATCGTGGCAAAACCCCTTTAAATAAGCACCAAATTACTTGGTATCAGGACTGTGGAGTCGGTAAACCAAAGCTCTGACTCATCAATTTCCCGGACTCAGACTCCATCATACATGGCGCATGTTTAAATGATAACTTTACTGTAGTAAAATGGTAACATCAGACTTTTTCTCACCTTATGATACAATAATCAAGCTATTTAGGAAGAACACACACTGACAGGCAAAATATTAACTGGAAGTCAGTGTCTCTGTATTTTTATGAGACTGACTTTGAACCTCCCATAAGAATGCATAGAGAAATTCACTTATGTTCATGGTTGCAGGTCACATGACCCAGTTGCAGCACTTTGAAATCTTATATTCAGCTGCAGGTAAGCAAAATATCTGCCAATACTTGCAATAAAATCATTTCCTAATGAACTAAGGGTAAAGAAAAATAAACCTGGAGCGGTCCTTCAAGTTGCCTCCTGACGAGTGCAATAATACTATTAGAGTGGCCACTATCATGCTGAGTGGTCGACAACATCAGATCATTTCTGTCTCTGCCACTTTAGAAAGAAAAAAAAATCCTGCATTGTCTTCTGCATGAACAGCAAAGCTTATGTCAAAGAGTAATGCTGTGTTTAATTAAACAAGCAAGGGTGAACGCAGAAGAAGCCGGATACCGTCTCTGCATATTGTTTTAATTTACCCTTCCAAGTAATACTTGTTCATATCAGATTGTCTTCGCCGCATTCAGGTGATTTGTTCATAAACCAGGTCAGGTTCAAAGATATGATTAGCCCTGGCTTTTAATCAATGGTATCCTGTGCTGGAGACTCCGTGACCACAGTATTCCTTGTCTAGCCAGATCCCTTGACAAGTAGGACATCTCGTAGCATGGTTGTAGACAAACGCCTTCATCACGGTCGCTGAACCTGTCCTTCAAGAAGTTGCAGCATTCATATGACTTTAGATATTCTGCCTATATAAATGCTAGGAAGCCTGCGCGCCATTGCAGATCTGGGGAGGGTCACATTTTGAACAAATCCTTTTTAAAAGTCAATTGCACAACGCCTCTTAGAACTGTCAAAAGTGGTTATCCATAGATCAAACCACGTCACCATAGCTCTGCACATGGTGACGTGGCGTGACAACACTATGAGGCTGTGTACAGAAGAACCAACTCCTAGTTTCAGGTAACAGGTGCATTCCCAGTATTGGAAACAAGTGAACAGCGATTACGCAGTCTGGGTTCAGACGTGTCAGTTTTTTCAAAAGCCCTAATAAATGATTACCTAACAATCGCCTCCCTCAGGGTGGACAGACCCAAGAAGCCAGGTAAGCTACCTGGCCGGAAACTTGCTGCTGACAACTCCCATTGATGTCTATAGGAGATAATATTACCTGCGTACCTAAAAAAAATATATAATAATAATAAACAGGACTTGTCCAACCCAAGCTCTTTATGTAGGACACATCCAAACTATTAGGTTTGTCACTTTTCTGAAGTTTGGCCCACTCCTATTCTTCATATCAAACAGGTCTCTAAACTGGCCATAATGTGTTCCACTGGAGAGAAATTACTATAGAATATTTCAGAACTAAGCGAGAATCTGAAGAATCTATGGGGATTTTGTTGCAGATTTGTTGTGGATTTAAAGAGAAACGGTCAAATGCATTTTGCTGACCTACCAAAGGACAGGATGTGATAGAGGAAGAGAAGCTGAGCTCTGTGGTACGATTTTATGCTGAATTACAGAGTAAAAGTCAGAAACAAATACTGATAGGACTCCTTAACAGATAGTGAAAGTCCCGCTGACCTTGCCCACATACAATGTTTGACAGTTTGCTCTATACTCACACCGATACAGAGAAAACTATCAATCACATTATGTGGGTGTGGTCAGCAGTACTTTCACTATATGTTAAGAAGTCCTATCAGAATTTACTCCCCTTTTTACTCAGAAATCCTGCTCTAAATGACATAATCCTATACATCCCAGAAGTTTCCCTATTAGCAGCATAAACCACCTGACAGGTTCGCTTTAAGGCTATGTTCACACGGTGTATTTGCAGGGCGTAATTACGCCCCGCAATTACGCCGTGTGACCGGGGGCGGGAGCGGGGAAGGGAGTGGGGGGCCGCCACTTCGCCGGCCCATAGACTTGAATTGCCAGCGGCGCGTATACGCCGCTAGAAAGTGACATGTCAATTATCTCCCCGCCCGGCGGCTTCGCCGGGCGGGGAGAGGAGACGTAATCCATAGTTCTCTATGAGAACTGTGAATTACCCTAATGAATGGGCCGTTTTCGGCCCGTAATTGGCGCACTTCGGCGCGTAATTACGGACCAAAATACGGCCCATTTTAAGCCGTGTGAAGATGGCCCTAAGGCTGGATTCACACAGGGCGACATGCATGATTTTTGAAGCCCAGGCACCAATTTTATTGCACACATTAGTAGTGTAGAATGTGCCTGGTCATAGATATAGTTCTTTCTAGCTACAAAGTGACAATTCAGGCTCAGGTAAACCACTTTTAACTTTGTCTACCTGTTCCAGCAGTAATGCGCCTGGTTTTGCTGCACTAAGGTCATACATGTGTAGAATACTAAAATTGTAATACGACACTCCTCCAGAATGCACCCGCATCTTAGGGGCATTACCAAGTGCTGCGGGCGCTTTATAATGCGGCTAATATTGGAGTGCGTCTGCTCATACATCGAGCGCACAGTGCTGCGCCAGTTTTTGGGCTGAAAGGACACCAGACTACCGGTGCAGCCCTGTACATACCTGTAGCCCACAGTGTCTTTGAAGTTTATTTTTCAGCAGTATATGTAAGCCAAAACCAGGAATGAATCTAAGACACAGAGATACAAGCCTGTTCATTCTATTTTTTTCCCTGAGGACTCTACTCCTGGTTTTGGCTTATAAATACTGTTGCAAAATAAGCATTAAAAAACAATGTGAACGACATGTTTGAACGGGGCTGCACCAGTTTTCTGGTGTACTTTGAGCCAAAAAGAATGTATTAACAGGCGCACTCCAAACTTTGGCGCGATAAGTCCCTTTGTAATGCGCCAAAGACACTTTTTAATTCACCAAAGATTAGGGGCGTCGCACCACATTCTAAGGATTAGACTTATTTATGATTCTTTGACGTCAAATCCAGGCTCAGAACAGACAGACCAAGTTAAAGGTGATCTGCCTGAGCCAGACTTGTCGTATTGGCACTGACTGCACCTGTATGCACATTCTGGTACATTCTACACAGTCTTAAAGCTATTTAGAACTGGCCTGTCAGCACCAACGTTCTAACATTTGTGTGAGCCGTAGCCTAATAGTATATTCAAACAGGTCAGATCCACTGAATAAGATCCTCACTAGCTGGTATGGATTTTCGTGCAGACTAAAATCTATAATTCGTCAGATTTTTGTGTGCGGATTTTATTCTGCAGATACACTGTGAAAAACCTGCAGCAGATCTGACCTGTTTGAACTTACTTTCACACTATAGATTCCGAAAAGGAGAAAAAAAAAAAGTACATGGGGTCAATCTGCAATTACAGATTTGGCAGTGGGATTTATTTACCAAAATCCACAACAAATCATTTCAATGTGAATCTAGATTTTGGCTGTCCCACTAAAGCCAAAATATGCAAATAAAAATCTGCAATGCATCCATGACTAAAACTGATGATACAGATTTAAAATAATTAGCACAGGTTACTTCCCTTGTTGTTGTGTGTGGATGTAGTTAGTATGCAGCAAATTTTCCACCCACAAATCTGGACAGAAAATCCACAGCATATCCTCCACATGTGAACATATCCATACACTTAAAAGGGGGGTGGCCGGAGAAGCAGAAAAAAAAAAACAAAAAACAAAATGATCCCCCTTTAAATTTCGCACAGATGCTGCAGTGGTCCCACAACAGTCTATAGTTTACAGGCTACCAGTGATGATGTGCCATCCTGGCATGTCTCTAGCCTTCAGTGGTCAAGTGCCACACTTCCTAGCATCACTGCGAGTTCCCAAACCCAGTAAACAAAATGTTGGGGACCTCCAAAACAAAAGTGCTTTTTTCAAAAAAGGGACTAAAAAAGGCAAGTGCTGAATGTTGATTTTAGTTCAGTACATTTGTTGTTTTCATTTTCCCAATTCTCAATCACTTTAGGATCTGTTATACAATGTGACTGATTAATTATACATTGGATTGTTCCTGTACGACTAACATGGCCTCATCATGCCATCACTTGGAATCTTCCTCTCTCCAGAGTAAAATTTTACCCGATGAAACCATATCTTGGGGAAACGCTCGGGCTTATGTCTTGTTTTTTTATGTTGTTACGTATAATTTAGTTGTTAGGGTGAGTCGCCGGAGGTGGGGGTCGCCCTTTTCGGGGCGAGTGCTCTTCTGTGGGACTTATAGTGTAGCGATAGTGCTTTTTCTATTATAGGGTTTTAAACTGGCCCAAGGGGGCAACGGGTTTACGGACAAGGTTGAACCGTAGTTTTTGACCACATTTTTTGACCACATTTTCCTCCCTCTTATAGGGGCCTTCCCCTGCAAAAAGGTATTTTGGTCAAATTTTTTTTTTTTTGTGATTATAACATTGTCCATTGCTTTTGTATTTAGATACTGATATACACCGGGTACTTTTTTCTAACAGTTGCTATTTGTAAGTGGGTATGTGTAGGCCCTTTTTATATATAAAGGATAATTTTTTAATGCATATCTATTAAGATTTTTTGTTTTAGGAATTTTTCTTTTGACTTGAGGACGTAATAAATACCAGACCAAACTAGCAAAACAGGGACACACAGCAGTTTAAAAAACAAAACGGCAAATCAACTATAATTGATAAACACCCTATTTCAGTAACAACGCGAAACAATATAGAGAGGCAAATCCCTCTTTTTCTGCCGATAGAGACTTAGGTAAAATTTTAGAATGGTGATCGGCAGAAGTGGCCACTTTAGACAACTCTTATCTTAAGGGGGAAACTTCCCTTTATTCAGTCCGAACCAAAAGGAGCAGAAAAAACTAATATAATAAAATTTCAATGCTCCTGGTTCCACTGAACTCACGGAAGCAATACATTAAACAGATGCCTCCGACGTATGCCATGTATTGGCATCAGTCACCCATAGGGTCCCATAGTAAAAAATAATGCCGATGTATAGAAAAGTGCATACAGATATATATATATTTATTATGATATATTTTAATATCAGATATTATATATATATATATACACATTTTAGCCTCAATCAGGCCATTTAATCCTATGGATATGTTTAGCATATTTGTCAGGAGCTTTCCTGGCGTACATGCTAAACAGGCATAATATATGTACCAAGAATAAGGTATATTTTATTCCAAAATACTACAGTTTCATAGTAAAAACACCCTGTAATACTGAGCAGGGTACAGCAAGAAAGACCACAGCCAGAGGAGATGAGTCTATTGTGCAGCTTCTCCTCACCCAGCTCAGCTTAAAATGGTTGTTCACTTTAATAAAATTATAATAAAATGGGGCCAAGATAGGGAAAAAATATAAAATAATGATGCTTACCTGCTGGTCACCAGTGCTGCTACTCTGGAGCTCCACAGGACCTGCTCCTTTTAACTTTCAGGTTCTTTCCTCAATAAACAGGAATAGCTCACACTTAATATTAAGCAAATAGAGCATGAGTCTCTTCTGTGTATTGGGACAAGAACCTGGAAGTAAAGAGGAGCAGGTCCTGGAGAGCTCACGACATGCAGCGACAAGGAACTGGGTGATAAATGTAGTTCATTTTTTTCCTGTTACCCTGGCCCAGTTTAAATAAAATCTTTTTAAATTGGACAAACCTTTTGGCTGAAAGGTATCTTCCTATAAATACACAGAGATCGGTCAGTTAAACCGGACCTATCCTACTTCCGTTGCAGCCTTCTCCCTGTTCCTGGCTCAGTTCTGAAACGCCATAGCATTTCAAACACGCCTACGGCCATGTTCACACGGCGTTTTTGGACGAGGTTTTCGGCGCGTTTCCTCGCCCCCAAACCACAACAAAACCTCGCCTGAAACACGCTTCTTCAGACGAGGTTTTTGGCGAGGCTTTGATCAGGTTTTCACCCATACTAATGAATAGCCAGGACAAAACCCACGGCGAAAACCACACCGAAAAACGAGCCAAAAACCACGCTAAAAACCTCACCGAAAACTGCGTCTACAACGCGCTTCAAGAATTGACATGACACTTCTTTTTCATTGCTTCCAAAGAAGCGTGTAAAAACCTCGTCATGTGTGAACTACAACGGGTTTTTAAAAATGAATGAGGGGGGGAGTCAAAATTAAATTGGAACCCGGGTGTGCGGCCCCGAAAATTTGGGCGAGGGAAATGGCCCTTCCTTCGCCGACCGGAATCCACAGTTCTCTTGAGAACTGTGGATTACCGTAATGACGGGGGACGGATTGGAGCCGTACTGAAGCGAAAAACCGGCACGCAGTACGGCTCCAATCCACGGCGAAATAAGCCGTATGAACATGGCCTAAGACTAGGTACACACCACCTTTCTGACTTTCATTTAACATAAACATTAAGCCATATATATTAAACGGATTGTTACATAATGTTGTATAGAAAAGTGTCGGCTCCTGCACTTTTGTCTACTTTTTATTTGTTTGCAGGACACAGACGTTTACCTGCCAAACAGCACACTTTTGGCCTTCGTCAGGCAGTGGTATGTGACTGCTACAGCCAATCAGAGGCTGCAGCGTTGATGTCCCTGCTTGGAAGAAGCAAAAAGTAAACAAAAGACGGCACAGCACTACATCTAGGGTGAGGGGAGTGGCTTGTATTACTTTTCTTGTTTTATTTTTTATTTTAAAAATGGGCACATGTATGCTAAAATAAAAAAACATGAAGTGTACAACCACTTTAAAAGGGACCGGTCAGGTGTTTTTTTCTCCCCTACCTGAGAGCAGCATGCGACAGAGAGAGAGGGAAGCTGATATTTAGGTTTATATGATTTGATAAGTTTCTGAATAAAAAAGCAGGGAAAATCTTTGAAAGTGAAACTGAAAGCAACACTTACTCCACCCACATACAGTGATTGACAGTTTGCTATGTACACACATCAATACAGGGAAAGCTGTCAATCACTATATGTGGGTGGGGTAAGCAGGACTCCAACTATCTTTTAAGGAGTCTAGTTAGGATTTACTCTGCTGTTTACTCAGAACTTCTGCTCCAAATCATATAAACCAACATCTCATAGCTCAGATTTCCCCCCTCTATCATATCATGCTATTAGATAGAGCAATATAAACCATCTGACAGGTTCCCTTTAAGTGTAAGGCCGTGTTCACACGGCTTATTCCCGACGGATTTGTGCGCTCACAAATCCGCCGTGAATAAGGGCGGGAAGGGGGGGGCCGGAGCGGCGGGCCCGGGCGCCGCTCCCGGCCCCCTAGACATTGCATTATTTTACCGGCGGGGTACGCACCGTAAGAAATGTGCATGTCACTTTTCCCTCCGCTCTTCCCCCCGGGAGCGGAGGGGGAGGAGGACGGAATCCACTGTCCTCTATGAGACGTGGATTACCTAATTGACCTCCGACAGATTGGCGCCGCACTGAAGCGCAAATCCGGCGCGCAGTAAGGCGCCAATCCGCGGCAAAGTAAGCCGTGTGAACGAGGCCTAATTCCATCTTAACGCAGACCAAAAATTTGTAAATGCATTTTATTCTCACTGTCGGAACATGAAACCCTCCTATTCTCCACAACCACTGTATACAGTACATAAAGGCAATAAAAGTTGTTTGCATGGGTCAGATGAATCTCTCCCACAAAGGAAACAATCACCATCAAGTTATAAATAGAATGATTGTTACAACTGGAGGCTTTCACTTACATCATAACAATCTAAGGAAAGACATTCAGGTGTAAATGGACTGGAAGAAAGTGGACAACCCCTTTAAAAACCCAACATAGAATGACCCCAGGCAGCGGTATGAAGAAGGGGAATGCCAGAGCCCTGTTATTATAGCACTTTTTATTCTACATAGCATCATTGTAAGCCATAAGTGAAGCTGTATATACCGTCTATTATTAAACATATTTTTTTCACAATGCAAACATGTACAGTGAACACCAGACAGAACATGACATACCTCCACATTAACTACGTATTGGGACTTGACCTTATATAAAGTGGAGTGATGTTCAAGCATGCTACATAGCACCAGACTCTGGGAGCTTAGACCTCCATCAAATGTATAGTATAGTAGAAAACTATCAAGCTTCCACCCCCCTACCCTGCCAGATGAGCTGATGCAGCTACACAGTCGGGGGGCCATAAGATGGAGCCCTTGCACACCTGGCCCACCAATGTCATGGCTGTTTATATATGAATAGGTAATACTGGAGAAGGTAATGATCAGCCAGAGCTTCCTCAGTCACACTGAACACACCATGTCATAAAGCAGATATGTATACCTGTGTGGGAACAGATTCGAGATAACTTGTCACTTATCCATTTAGGTGGCGTATTCAGAAAAAAACAACACTTTCCTTAAGTGTTTTATCTACATTTTTTCTTGTAATGATTTTCTTTAGCTGCATTGTTTGGGTCAGTGGCGATTTCCTCCGATCACAGCATGCTGTAGCTATGCTGGGTTTATTAGCTATTTTGTGTATTTTCCTCCCTCAGACCTCTATTGTTTTTTTTTCCTGCTTAAAAAAAAAAATTAAAACGTGTATTGTTTTTTTTTTAGAATACTAATTGTATGATATTAAGAGAAAACATTAAAGGGGTTTTCCCACGAATGGAAACGGGCTGCACTGTTCACTCACAGTTGTCTGCAGGCCGGCCGTGCAGGAGAATGAGGAGGGCGGCGCTTGCGTTCTCTCCATTCACTTCTATCTGTGAGTGCAGCGCATTTTCATTTATGGAAAAACTGCTTTTAATCGCATGATTTGTTATCGAACAGACGCCACAGAAAAAACACCATTTAAATGAATGTACTGACATTATGTTGTAAAAAGGCACCAGAAAAGGATTTAGGGCCACATTTATGAAAACTTTTTAGGTCTAAAATTCACTTTGTTGGCCATAGCAACCAATCGGAGCGTCCCTTCATATAATGCTCTGGAAAAATGAAAGGGGCACTTTGATTGGTTGCTATTGCTAGCAAAGTGAATTTTAGACCTAGACAGTTTTCATACATGTGGCCCTTAGTTCTGAGGCCAGCTCGCAGCTGGTCACTTTTTCACGGTACTCCCCATTGATTTCTATGAGGGTTCCAAATAGAAATGAATGGGGAGAACTGCATGAGCGGCCATCTCCCCATACTGTAAGGCCCGGTTCACACGGCTTATTCAAGCCATAATTGCGGGACGGATTTCGCCCACAATTACAGCTTGAGTAAGGGGCGGCAAACTGTGGATTACCATAATGGCTGGGACGGATTCCAGCTGTATTGCAGCGCAGTACGGCGCGCAATACGGCTGAAATCCGTCCCTGCAATAAGCCGTGTGAACAGCCCTGCATGAAACTCACAACTTGCTGGCCTCAGAACTAAGGGCCACATGTAGGAAACTGTTTAGGTCTAAAACTCACTCTTTTGCCCATAGTAACCTACGGGCAAAAAAGTGAGTTTTAGACCTAAACAGGTTTATACATGTGTCCCTAAATGTGCAAGATAGAACAATCCCTTCAAATGTAAAAAGCCATAAAACCAGATACTAAGGCCTTAAAGGGACATTCCCACCTGGTGAAATAGGATCCCACAGCTTTCTGCTGTAGCCACAAACAACAAAGGAGGCCACACACTGGTCACCTCTATAGGGGTTCTTTGTACAGCCAAGCGAGTAGATTCAGCCATACTAGAAACTCCTATAGACATGAATGGAAATGGAAAGAGCCATGGCCACAGATGGGACTAGCCCTGTGAACTTCTGCTCGTTCAGGGCTCAGGAGTCCAATGGGAGGTCTTAGGCAATGACCTGCAGCCCATTCAACATACATAGATAGCTGTCAATCACAGATTAAGACTGCCCACTGGACTCCTAAGCTCAGAATGAGCAGAGGTTTAAAAGGATAAACTACAAGTTAAACCAAATCCTTTCCCATATATATATATGCACAGCTCATCTGGTTCTTCAACGCATGTACTGCCTGTTCAGTGTGACATAACGTGAACAGACTGGTGGTTGGGACTCTTCCATTGAAATTAATGTAAGATCTGAATACAGATCTGGGGCCGCCTGTCCGTTTAAAATGAAGAGGTTTTGGGGCTCATTCTGGAGATAGTGCCAGGTCCCACCTCTCACACTGATGGCATACCAGCAGGTCTTATCTTCTTCCACTGAAGCCAAAAATCTGCAGTGAATCTGCGCCTGGTAAGTGCGTACTCGAGGCACGTTCACACAGTGCACTATGTGCGGCGGGTAAACGCGTGCTCGCGGCATGTTCACAGGGTAAACGCCTGCTCGGGGAAAGTTCACAGGGTACAGGCGTGCTCGGTGCATGTTCACAGGGTAAATGCGTGCTCGGGGCATGTTCACAGGGTAAAGGCGTGCTCGGGGCATGTTCACAGGGTAAACGCGTGCTCGGGGCATGTTCACAGGGTAAAGGCGTGCTCGGGGATGTTCACAGGGTAAAGCGTGCTCGGGGCATGTTCACAGGGGTAAGGTGCTCGGGCAGTTCACAGGGTAAACGCGTGCTCGGGGGCATGTTCACAGGGTAAACGCGTGCTCGGGCATGTTCACAGGGTAAACGGCGTGCTCGCGGCATGTTCACAGGGTAAACGCGTGTCGCGGCATGTTCCCAGTGTAAAGGCGTTCTCGGGTCATGTTCACAGGGTAAACGCGTGCTCGCGGCATGTTCACAGGGTAAACGCGTGCTCGGGGCATGTTCACAGGGTAAACGCGTGCTCGGGGCATGTTCACAGGGTAAACGCGTGCTCGGGGCATGTTCACAGGGTAAACGCGTGCTCGCGGCATGTTCACAGGGTAAAGCGTGCTCGCGGCATGTTCACAGGGTAAAGGCGTGCTCGCGGCATGTTCACAGGGTAAACGCGTGCTCGGGCACGTTCACAGGGTAAAACGCGGGGCTCGGGGCAGTTCACAGGGTAAAGCGTGCTCGGGGCACGTTCACAGGGTAAAGGCGTGCTCGCGGCATGTTCACAGGGTAAACGCGTGCTCGGGCATGTTCACAGGGTAAAACGGTGCCGGCGGCATGTTCACCGGGTACACGCGGGCTCGGGGCATGTTCACAGGGTAAACGCGTGCTCGCGGCATGTTCACAGGGTATACGCGTGCTCGCGGCATGTTCACAGGGTAAACGCGTGCTCGCGGCATGTTCACAGGGTAAACGCGTGCTCGCGGCATGTTCACAGGGAAAACGCGTGCTCGGGGCATGTTCACAGGGTAAGCGCGGGCTCGGGGCATGTTCACAGGGAAAACGCGTGCTCGGGGCATGTTCACAGGGAAAACGCGTGCTCGGGGCATGTTCACAGGGAAAACGCGTGCTCGCGGCATGTTCACAGGGTAAACGCGTGCTCGCGGCATGTTCACAGGGTAAAAGCGTGCTCGCGGCATGTTCACAGGGTAAGGCGGTGCTGGGGCATGTTCAAGGGTAAAGCGTGCTCGCGGCATTTCACAGGGTAAACGCGTGCTCGGGCATGTTCACAGGGTACACGCGTGCTCGGGGCATGTTCACAGGGTAAACGCGTGCTCGCGGCATGTTCACAGGGTAAACGCGGGCTCGGGGCATGTTCACAGGGTAAACGCGTGCTCGGGGCATGTTCACAGGGTAATCCGTGCTCGGGCATGTTCACAGGGTAAAGGCGTGCTCGGGGCATGTTCACAGTAGAGGCGTGCTCGACATGTTCACAGGGTAAACTGCGTGCTCGGGCATGTTCACAGGTAGTAACCGTGCTCGAGGATGTTCCTAGGGTGGATATAACGCGTAGCTCGCGCATGTTCAAGGGTAAACGCGTGCTGCGCAATGTTCACAGGGTATAAACGCTGCTCGCGCATGTTCACAGGGTAAACGCGTGCTCGCGGCATGTTCACAGGTGTAAACGACTGATCGGGATTGTTCTAAGGGTGAAGCCTTCTGCTCGGGGCATGTTCTACAGGTAAACGCTTGATCGGGGCATGTTCACAGTTTTAACGCGTGCTCGCGGCATGGCTTCAAGGGGATATCCAGAACGGTGCTAACGAGCGCATTGTGTAGTCACAGCGGAGAACGCGCTGCTCCGGCATTTCACAGGGTAAACGGTGCTCGGGGCATGTTCACAGGTAAACCGTGCTCGGGGGATGTTCACAGGGAAAACGCTGCTCGGGGGGATTTCACAGGAAAACGCTGCCGGGGGTGTTACAGGGAAAAAGCTGCTCGCGCATGTTCACAGGGGGAAACGCTGCTCGCGGATGTTTAAGGGGAAAAGCGTGCTGCGATTTCACATAAACGCTGCTCGGGGGTTTTTCACAGGGGGAAAAGGTGCTCGCGGCATGTTCCAGGGGAAACCGTGCTCGCGGGGATGTTCCCGGGGAAACCGGGCTCGCGCATGTTCCAGGGGGAAAAGCTCTCGCGGCTTTTTTTCCCCGGGGAAACCGTCTGCGGGATTTCACAGGGTAAAGCTGCTGCGCTGTTCACAGGGGAAACGGTCTCGCGGCATTTCACAGGGGGAAAGCGTGCTGCGGCATTTCACAGGGGAAAAAGCGTGCTCGGGGGTTTTCACAGGGTAAACCGTCCGGGGGATGTTACAGGGGTAAAAAGCTTTCTCGGGGGTGTTTCCGGGTAAACGCGTGCTGGGCATTTACAGGGTAAACGCGTGCTCGCGGCATGTTCACAGGGTAAACGCGTGCTCGCGGCATGTTCACAGGGTAAACGCGTGCTCGCGGCATGTTCACAGGGTAAACGCGTGCTCGGGGCATGTTCACAGGGTAAACGCGTGCTCGGGGCACGTTCACAGGGTTTAAACGCGTGCTCGGGGCATGTTCACAGGGTAAAAGCAGTGCTCGGCGGGTCAAGTGTAAACCAGTTGACTGAAATACAATGGAAATCAGTGTCAGAATCTGCTGCTGTTGGGATTTTCTGCACGGCTTTCATTGTATATTCTCAGCCTCCCATTGGGTCCCATAGGCGGAATTAGTGCTGAAGCGCTTTAGTACATAGCACACACATTTAGCCTCTGAACCGTGCTTGCAGAATTCCCAGTGTTGTGTGAACATAACCTTAGACACAAGACATAGGGGATACAAGGGCAAGTAGATTGATTGCATTCTGCCCCCTGCACAGACACCATATAATGCGCGTCCTGCTATAAGTGAGCAGAACTTGGCTCTGTTCCTGAACTCGTGTCCGGTAACAGCACATACACGAGAACGTTATGGCGGATGAATACACAGATTTCTGCTTCGTGCTGCCTGGAGGTCTATGGGCGGAGCGATATCCCAGCGGAATTTAGGTTCGGTTCTAACCGAGCAGCCCCTCTCCGTGTAGTATCAGGCGGACGACACGGCCAAGCGCGCCTCGGCTACTGCCAGACGTGAGGGCTCGTCCGGTGGGGGGCACCACTACCCAGAACCCCACGGGGCAACCAAGTGGACGCGCCTCCCACCCGCTCTCTCCCCGGACACAGAGCACGTCTCGGAGTCCCCGTGCATGATGCTGCGCCATCCGCCGCTGTGCTCACGGCATGAAACCTAATTAAGACGATTAGCGGCGCGCATGAATGAGGGAGCCGGCCTGAGCATGTAGCAGGCCCCTGTGGTAATGGAGGTCGGGGAGAGAAGCAGGAAGGACGGGAAGCAGTCATGTAAAGGACAGCGCCTGTCACACATAGCACGAAGCAGGCGCGAGCCGCTACTCACCCGGGCCATGTGCGAGCGCGGGGGCTCCGTCCGGCCGGAGGACAGGGAGGACCACAGGATGAGCAGAGCCAGGAAAGTGGCCAGCACCAGCAGGGCTGCGGAGGAGGAAGCCGGGCTTCAGCCTCATGCTGCCGTCAGCGTGTAGTCAGTGGCTGCAGAAAGTGTGCAGGGAGCTGCTAGTCCATCCTCCACAGCGCTAGATCCTGGAGTGGGATGAGGCTGCCTTCATCCCTGGCTCCACTGTACAGGTGTGAGCCTCTCCTCACACAGCACCCACAGTGCGGGCGCGATTCTCCTCCCTCCCGTGCACTGGCCCTGGCTGCTTCCTCCTCTGCTGTCCCGCTGCTGCCCCCTGCTTCACCCCGCCTCTGCCAGACATCAAACTTTTCTGCCGTCCTTCCGAGGTGTGGTGACGGGGCTGTGACTGAACGGGGGACATTCCTGCCACCCCTCTGGGACCCCTGCAGGTCATGTGTGGTGGTGGGCTGACGTGACCCCAAATACCTCTGGCGTGGGGCAGTGACACAGATGTGTAGTGTGGACAGTATACAAAGCGTATACATCCATCTACATAGAGGGCACCCTGTTGTGACAGCAGCTCATAGCCGAGACCCGTACAAATGTCTAAACTGCATTATACATGCAAGAAATAAAGGCGTTTAGTGCACAGTTTGATCAAGTTGTGTATGCCCAGGTGGGCCCCTAACTCTGGTACCTCTCTCTGGGGCAAAGCTGCCATGCATTCAGGGCTGGGCTCCATTCACACTTATTAAAAGGGCCTTTTGCAGCAAAGTGGCAGGTGTGCCAAGATGGAAGCAGTCAACATTGCAAACATTGAACTAAAATGCTTTACTGCAACGCTTTATACATGCAAAAACGAAAGGCATTTAGTGCGCAGTTTGATCAATTGTGTATACCCACCTACAGTGTCAAGGTAGCCTTATCGGGTGGGTCCCTAACTCTGGCACTTCTCTCTGGGGCAAAGCTGCCATGCATTCAGGGCTGGGCTCCATTCATATTCATTAAAATGGCCTTTTGCAGAAAAGTGGCAGGTGTGCACAGCTAAGATGGAGGCAGCCAATCCCCCGAATGTACAATAAAAAAAAAAACTATGTTAGCCCACACATCCATCTGCAATCTGTATAGATGCCAGTGCACACTGTTTTGACAGCAGAAAGTAAATTCTCAAACACCAAATACAGCCATCACTAAGACCCATACAAACATTGAACTAAAATGCCTTACTGCAACGCTTTATACATGCAAAAAAATAAAGGCATTTAGTGCGCAGTTTGATCAAGTTGTGTATGCCCACCTACTGTGTCAAGGTAGCCTTATCGGGTGGGTTCATATCTGTGGCTGCCTCCATCTGAGCTGTGAACTCCCACCTGGCTGCATGAGGCCCTTGTAAACCCTGTTCTACAGCCAAATTGGTTCAGAGATGCAAACAGTCGAACTTAACTCATTTTTTTGGTGCTGAAAGCAAATATGATGCTACATTAAACTAATTGCTAACTAGCTCTAATTTTCAAGATCCAGAGGAGGTTGTAATGACTTATAACACCTTTCATGCAGGCTTGTAGAAAAATTCTGTCTTTATTATGTCATCATCATTGCATTGTCCGTACCTAGTCTATTAAAAAATATAAAGAAACGAAAATATCCAGCAACACAAATTCTCACCAAAAAAGGTGCTGATGCACTACATGTTAGTGTACAAAAAAGTCTACGCGTTTCAGGAGACTAACAAACGCTCCCTTACTCATGACATGACTAAGGGAGCATTTGTTAGTCTCCTGAAACGCGTAGACTTTTTTGTACACTAAAATGTAGTGCTTCGGCACCTTTTTAACATGCATTTTTTGAACACTTAATAAAGCTGCAAGCAATCATCCGTTTTTAAGAAATTTGGTGAGAAGTTGTGTTGCTGGATATTTTTGTTTCTTTATATTTTTTCATTGGGACGCCACTGTGAACGTCTTCATCATCCCTTTCCGTGCAACCATCTCTCTTCACACAGGTGAGCTGAAGATTTTCTACTTTGTTTTATATTGTACCTAGTCTATTACACCATCTATTTAGTCTATGGAGGCGTCAGTATTCTATCATCTTAGGGTGGCCAATCAAAAAACACCAACCCAGCTCCAATAATATAATCCTAATTACAGTTGCATCACCTACTTGTGTAAAATATACAGTTATACTATTTTTTAGCTTAGTTTCTTAGCACATTGACATGTTTCTATATGTGTTTTTTTAGATAGGCCTCATTTTTACATTAACAAAGCAGATTGTTTTTGCTACATATGCGGAGAAGTCACTTTTGTGTCGCCGCGTATTTTGCCGCATATTGCGAGTTATACATGGCGAAATGTGCGCCGCAATGACGGTAACCATAGCTCTTATAGAGAGCTATGGGTTATGTGCCGCCCCCCCGCGCGTAACATACGATCGTATAGTACACCGGGGGAGAAAAGTGATGTCAATTGTTAGCGCCGGATACGCGCCGTTGACAATGAAAGTCTATGGGGCTGTTGCCCTGCTACCCTCCCCGTGTTTTGGATAGACGCGCTGATCAGCGCGTCGCTCCAAAACACCCAGCGTATTGCAACGCGTACCATGTGCCACAATACACCGTGTGAACATACCCTAAGGCTGAGCTCTTAAAGGGGTTTTCTTTTTACATTAAATGGTCTTCAGAATAAGGGGACAGTGAAAACAAGCAACTTTGCAATTGGATGTGATTTGCAAAGCTGTCTTGTTTTCACAGGATCCCTTTTGTTCATTTTTTGTAAACACTGTTCCCTAGTGCCGGTCGGATTCCACCTCCTTGCATGTGATAGGCTGCCGGCTGTGGTAATTTACATAATGTGCAGCCCTCGGTCGTATTCACGGGAGCGCGCATTCCCGCGCATGCTCCGTGATATCGAGCGGCTATGTGTTGACATGCAGTGGAAATTGTTCTTAAACAGAGGAGATCACTGGTAGTTTGGATGTATGCGTGCGGGGTTTGCGCTGTTCACTGACAGCAATCACTGGTAGTTTCGACCTATGCGTGGGGGTTTTGTGCTGTTCACTGACAGCAATCATAGGTCCTGCAGCAGAGAGAGAGATCTTGTGCAGTCCCATGTAAACACAAAAAGATAAAGCGTATAGTTTTGTTCTGCAGTTCTGTAATGGTCAGAGGTGTAATAATATGCAGGATATATCACTGTGTGAGAGAGAGAGAGAGAAAAAAAATCACCCATCTCTCCCAGAATCCTGAATGTCAAATCCCCATTCTAATTACAAAGTATGTATAGAGAGCAAGAAATGTAGATATACACTATTGAGTTACACTTAGCATTTCACTTCCAATGATTCCTTAAGTCTCCGACAGCTGAGAACCTTTCCTTCCCGCCCCCCCAGCTCACACAGAATGAATGCTCACGTGTACACTTTGGGGCCTGTCTGCAGAGAGAAGATACTCCCGGCTGGGAGGAGAAACACGCCCCTCCATTTCATAAGCTCTCCTTAGCAACCACTATAAACGGCTGCCAAATGATGAAACGATAAAACCCCTTTAAGTTCCAGGCTACAGCAGTGGAATCTACTAGTATGCGATATTCAGATTTCAGTGTGCCACAACTGAGATAACAGCTCTGGTCCAATACTGGGAAGGCAATCTTGTGGCATGCAAGAACCTCAATCGCCTACTGGAAGCGCTGAAGATAAGTCATAATCCACATGAATGCAGGCTCTTCATTGATTTATCCAAAACAAGCCTAAAAGCGGTCTTGCTGAATAATAGCAATGAGCTACATTCAATTCCAGTTAGTTATGCAATCCACATAATTGAAACCTATTATATCATGAAACAGCCATTGAGGTGCCTAAACTGTGACCAACATTAGTGGCCCCTCTATGGTGACTTACAGGTGGTTGCCCTCTAACTTGGTCTCCAGGGTGGATACACAAAGTACTGCTGCAGGAGTGTAACTAGAGAAGCCTGGGCCCAACAGCAAACTTTTGGATGGGCCCCTCCCCCCAACCATTTACCGGGACCTCTTAAGTTATGCAGTTACTAGATAATACAAGGTGCAATTACCTCACCATACATATCACCATCACACAGCTACCAAACAAATCCCACCATATCCAGACCAACATTAACAATAGCGCTACTACATATGGACCGGATTATACCGCCAGAACACAGCCACAAATTACCACCACATAGTGACTGAATAATACCCCTACACTATTACTGAATAAAGATCAGTATACAAAGACCTATATTGCCACCATATAGTGGTAGATAAGTGTACACAGGCTCTGAAGACTATATATAACCACCACCACCATATAGTATTAGATACCATTGTACACAGACTCTGCAGACATATACAATGGGGAAAAAAAAGCCACCAATTGTGCAAGTTCTCCCACTTAAAAAGATGAGAGGCCTGTAACTGACATCATAGGTAGACCTCAACTATGAGGGACAAAATGAGAAAACTATTCCCGAAAATCACATTGTCTGATTTGGAAATAATTTATTTGCAAATTAGGGTGGAAAATAAGTATTTAGTCACCTACAAACAAGCAAGATTACTGGCTCTCACAGACCTGTAACTTCTTCTTTAAGAGGCTCTTCTGTCCTCCACTCATTACCTTAGTAATGGTACCTGTTTGAACTTGTTATCAGTATAAAAAACACCTGTCCACAACCTGAAACAGTCACACTCCAAACTCCACTATGGTGAAGACCAAAGAGCTGTAAAAGGACACCAGAAACAAAATTGTAGCCCTGCACCAGGCTGAGAAGACTGAATATGCAATAGGCAAACAGCTTGGTGTGAAGAAATCAACTGTGGGAGCAATAATTAGAAAATGGAAGACATACAACGCCACTGATAATCTCCCTCGATCTGGGGCTCCACGCAAGATCTCACTCCATGGGGTCAAAATGATCACAAGAACAGTGAGCAAAAATCACAGAACCACACGGGGGACCTAGTGAATGACCTGCAGAGAGCTGGGACTAACGTAACAAAGGCTACCATCAGTAACACACTATGCCGCCAGGGACTCAGATCCTGTAGTGCCAGACGTGTCCCCCTCCTTAAGCCAGTACATGCCCGGGCCCGTCTGAAGTTTGCTAGAAAGCATTTGGAAAATCCAGAAGAGTATTGGGAGAATGTCATATCGTCAGATGAAACCAAAGTAGAACTGTTTGGTAGAAGCACAACTCGTTGTGTTTGGAGGAGAGAGAATGCCAAGTTGCATCCAAAGAACACTATAATAATAATAATAATAATCTTTATTTATATAGCGCCAACATATTCCGCAGCACTTTACAATGTAGAGGGTATAATTACAGACAAAAGACAGACATTACACAGTGAAAGCTACTTACAGGTGAGACACAAGGTGTGAGGGCCCTGCTCGCAAGAGCTTACAATCTAAGAGGGTGCCTGGGGAAACAAAGGGGGAGAAGTGCTACATTTACAATGGCCCAGCCATGCTTTATAAATATGGGGCGGTTTACATAAAAATTTGGTGAACCTGCCACCATGACTGTACATCTATATATCTATACATCTGTACATCTATAACACTATACCTACTGTGAAGCATGAGGGTGGCAACATCATGCTTTGGGGCTGTTTCTCTGCAAAGGGACCAGGACGACTGATAGGGGGCATATAGGGGCATATATATATATATATATATATATATATATATATATATATATATATATATAATATTATATATATGGAGGCAGGTTATTGGCATATATCAGATAGGCAGGCAGGGTTATAGAGGCCATATATATAGATATGCAGGCAGGGTTATAGGGGCCATATATATAGGTAGGCAGAGTTATAGGGGGCATATATTTAGGTAGGGGCCATATATATAAGCAGGCATGGTTATAGGGGCCATATAAATAGGCAGGGTTATAGGGGCCATATATATAGGTAGGCAGGCAGGGGTATAGGGGCTTTACATATAGATAGGCAGGGTTATAGGGGCCATATAGGCAGGCAAGGTTATTGGGGGCATATAGGCAGGCAGGGTTATATGGGGCACATAGGTAGGCAGGCAGTATTATATGAGCCATATATATTTATTTATATATATATCTAGGTAGGCACGGTTATAGGGGGCATATAGGTAGGCAGGCAGGGTTATAAGGGGCATATATATGGATAGGCAGGATTATAGGAGGCATATAGATAGGCAGACAGGGTTTAGGTGGTTTGTAGGGGCCATATAGGTAGGCAGGGTTTAGGTGGGTTATAGGGGCTATATAGGTAGGTAGGCAGGGTTTAGGAAGGTTCATTCTCCTCACTCCCAGCTGCTTTGTATGCCCTGCTTCTCATAGTGCTGCACCTTGTGTGCTGGGCCTGATGTGGTGGTGGTTGAGTGGGGGGAGGCTAGTTGCATCTGTGACACCTATAGGGGTCACTGACCATAGATGTTAGATTTCTGTCAGCAGGTCTTACCAAAGTTAGTCTAATGTCTAAAGACACTGCCAGTCTCAGTGACAGGTTGGATTTTAGGGCTCTGCTCACACTACTGACAAGCATTCCACTTCTCTGCTCCATCACATGTGCAGAAAAATGAAAATGACATCACGTCCGAGCTGTTGCACCACTGATAATGAGCATCATAAGTTTCTAGTAGCTACCTGTTTCCCTCCTCCTGAAATGGCCTATATGTTTGAGGACACCATGGAAATAAACTCTAAATTAGCTAGCAGATGAATGACCAATCTGTACTTGAAGGGGTTGGCCCATCTAGCCTTGTTCACTTTTCGCAGCTTCTTCAGGCTTCCACTTAGGCTGTGGGCGGGTCTACAGCAGTGACTGACATTTCAACTCTGCTAGATGCTATTCCTGGCTAAGTCTGTTAGGGTAAGTTCACACGGCTTATTTTGGGGCGCATTTCGCCACTTATTGCGAGCATACTGCGCTCTAATACGAGCAAAATACGCCCCAATCATTACGGTGTCCACAGTTCTCATAGAGAACTATGGATTATGCTTCCTCTCCCCGGGCGTACAATACAATCTTATTGTACGCGTGAGGAGATAATTGACATGTCATTTATTAATGTACAAGTATTGCTTGTCTCTGGGGCCCCTCTGTGTCGCAGGAGTACGCACCGATCAGCGCAACTCTCGAAGACCCGAGGTAATTGCCTAAGGCTATGTTCACACGGCTTATTTTGGGACATATTTCAGCCCAAATTCATACTGCGCGAATTACGGGCTGAAATACATCCCAGTCACTACGGTAATCCACAGTTCTCATAGGAAACTATGGATTACGTCTCCTCTCCCTGCTCGCACAATACGGTGAGCGGGGAGAGGAGTGACAAGTCAATTATTCACGGTCTATACGCGCCTAGAATAATGCATGTCTATGGGGGCGGCGGCTGCCGGCCGCCCTGCCCCCCTCCCGCCCCACCCCCGTACACACAGAGTAATTGTGAGGCGAAATACGCCCCCGCAATTAAGCCATGTGAACATAGCCTAAGAGTGACAATGGTGGTGGAGTGGTTGTGAAAAACAATGACACAGTCCATCAGGATGTAAGACTGTAAAAGTGAGCTAGAACAGCTCTATTTGTCATGAGAGAAAGCATCTAGTGAGAGAAATACCTACATGCTCCAATGACACACTCTTATCTTTAATTACACAAAAAAAAGCAGACCTGACAGGATGGTACAAGGCTGCTCCCAGTTCAGATTTTTTCTGTAAAAAAATAAAAGCAGAAAAGAAAAAGTAGCCCGGCTACTGCTAGAACATAGAGAGATGTCGGTAAACTAGAGGAACTTGTGTAAACAAGCAGGAGATAAGAACTGCTATAGCTCTGAAAAGAAGCAAAATCAAAACAGCAATGTATTTGATAATAGCCTTTATCTACCTTTACGTACATGTTCAAAACTAATCAATGAAACAGGACGTACTTGTGATCTACTGTTAGCAGAAGATGTGTATGGCATGGGCATTTTAAGTAAGTGGTTTGAGAAGCAATACCCTACACTGCTCAAATAACCCTCAATGGACAATGATGGGTCAAAATCAGTGGGGATTTGTCATTTCTGTTTTCTGTTCACTTTAATGGACAGCTGCAGTTCTCCCTAATATAACAAGTGTCAGAATCATGTGAATAGTGTCTAACTGGCCACTTCGCCATAAATGTCATTATCAGCTTAAAAACACAGCAGATTGATAGTTGGTATTAAACCTGACTAACCTGCTGGCCACAGTTAGAAGAATCAGTTAAAAAAAAACAGTTCAAACAACATTTACCTCATGGCAATGACCAAAGTCACACATAGTTCTAGAATGAACCTGGAAATCTGAGAGAAAATTGCTGTAGATTTCTCTCATTGCATTGCAGTGGGTGACATCCACAGGGAAATTTCTTACCATCCTAATCACAAACACCCAAGGGTGTGTTCACACAGCGAACTGGGGCACATGCTGCACTGCAGCAATACGCCGTAAGTCTTAGAAATACGCACTGTCCAGCGGCCAGCCCTATCCACCTGCATTATCAGCAGCACGTAAGCGCTGCAAAGAAGTGACTGAAGGAAACGAGACGTAATTCATAGTTCTCTATGAGAGCTATGAATTACCATAATTGCAGCACGCATTTTGGTTGTATTAAAGTGCAAATACGCAACAAACTGTGCGCCGAAATTACGTCGTGTGAACATACCCTGACTGTATCTTGTGAAATTTCATCCCGCCGGGATTTGCAACATGTAAACATTGTGTAAATGTTCTCTATTATGTAACATGCTCTATAGCCAGTTTCATACCAATTAATGTATAACCCCTTTCATACAAGGTTGTTGGATTTTTTTTTTTAATGAAACAATTCACAGAACTTTTCTGCACTGGTTCGTGGTATCTGTTGGGGTTTTGAACAACTCACCTGCACTACAGAACCAGGAGTAAGGGACTTGATCCCGAAACGCGTCGGCGTGTGCCATGTTTGTTTGCAACCCGGTTATGTCCTGACCACTGCCTTTCATCCATGTACTTAACTTGAAGAACTAAAATTCTTTTCTTACGGAAAACAAATAAAGTTTTTGGATTTTACCTTGATCATCTCGTCAGGCTGGAATCTCCTCTCTCTTCCTCCTCGGTGTGAAGCTGCCACACTTGCAAGTGAGTTGTTCAAAGCTTATTAAAGTTGGGAGTTGTCTGCCCTTTGGTTGCCTGCTCCACCGGGACATTTGGATCTTACTAGGTGAGCTGGTTTATATCTTTCAAGCTTTTGAAGTTGTCTGTTGGGGTTATCATAAATATTCATCCCAATATTTTTGTGTTTGGTGCAGAAACTGGACACATTTGCTAACTAGGGCAAACATGGTCCAACTAGGACTACATTGGCCCTATAGAGGTCAATGGGCTCTTTGCCACGCTGTCACAGTATCTGTCAGGATACATTTTTATGTTATCCCAATGGATACCACAAACAGGTTGTACTGAGTCTTCTAGGAGACATAGTTTTAGCCAAATGTATTCAGTAGAAAATCTAAAAAATGAGCAAATTTTAACACAAATGTATACCTGCACATAGCACACATGGATTTGTTTTTCTGCTTCCCCTACAGTGCTAAATGCTCTACATTTGTTAGGAGGCATGCACCTTTTATACATATTTGGTGTAAATCATGCTCTCTCATTTACTATGTCTGGTGTAAGATACAACAGTCGTAGTAAGTGTGGGAAATTTTCTTTCCTTTTTTTTGCTTTTTAAAACCACATGTACTTGTTATTTACCTGTTATCTGTAGGCTAGGCGTCAGAAGTGAAATAACCAGGATACGTACCAGGAAGTCCACACACTGGATATCTACGTGGCTGTTAGATCTGAGACGGAATTTTCCACCTGTAACCACCCACACCCTCTCAGGTGAAAGAGCAGTTATTCTCTTTACACGAGCAACCTTGGACAACATTTCTGTGAACAGGTGCATTGGTCACACATTTGAGTGTCGTCTTTTTCATATTATAGACAGTGTTTTTTAGGGCATGTTCACACGGCGTATTCTCGGTCTGTACTTCAGTGCATAATTGCGCTTCAATACGCCCAAAGTACGGGCCGACATTACAGTAATTCATAGCTCTTATTGAGAGCTATGATTATCTGTTCTTTCTCCCAGCGCACAATACGCGCCTGGGGAAAGAACTGACATATCAATTTTTTGCCAGCGATTAGGCGCTGGGATGAATGATGGTCAGTGAGAGGCTTCAGAGATAAGCACTAGCCAGCGTGTCCCTCTGAAGCTGCGGGCGTATAGCGGTGCGGCTAGTATGTGCCGCTATCCACCCGCACTATGTTCGCACGGCTGATTTTGGGATGGATTTCAGTCCGTATTGCGCGCCGTACTGCGCGCAAATACGGGTGAAATCCGTCCCTGTCATTACGGTAATCCACAGTTCTCAGAGAGAACTATGGAGTCCGTCTCCGCTCCCCGCTTGCGAACTGCGGCGAGCGGGGAGAAAGTGACATGCACATTAGCCCGAGGGGATACACGAACAGTCTATCGGGCCGGCCAGCTGCCGGCGGCCCCCGCCTCCGTACACACGGCGTAATTGCGGGCGAAATCCTTCCCGCAACTACGGCGTGAATCAGCCGTGTGAACATAGCCTAATTGTGTGAACATACCCTTAGGGTTATGTTAGGGAAATTAGAAGTTGGATTAAGACATATTATTACAAAACTTGCTTTATGCTGATGTTATTGATATAAGTCTGTAAATGCAAGATGAATTTGAAGGAGACCAGGTTAAATACTGTGGCTACAAGATAATACTTTGAAAAAAAATTCTTTATAAATGCATGATTAAAATATGTATTCAAAGGCACACTATGAGGCCTTGTCTAGTTCTGAGCTTTAATGCACCCGATGCAGCCATGTATGGTTGCACACTGGCTATTTTGCTGTACTATGGACCCACAAACTCTCCAAGTGTCATTGGGTTTTATAGAAGAAGTCATATGTAATACAGCATTGACCTAATTATTTTTAAACGGAACCTGAGAGGAAAGCTGTGTATGAAATCAGAGGTATATGGAGATACAGTACGGGCTCAACACTGCCAAGGATGCCATGTCACAGATCTGTACATCATGGATCTATGACACGGCCATGAGATTGCAATCTTAAACACAGACTTTGTCAGAGGGTGGATAAAATACTACCAGGTGTCCCACATGGTTTGGTACCCGACAAATAAATTATAAAGTATTTGGAAGATTACAACGAAATTTGACTTCACATACCTTACCCTATGACAGTCAACATCATATTACCACGTACAGTTGAAACCAGAAGTTTACATACACTATATAAAAAGACATGACACATGTGCATAAAATCTGACATGAAATCAGAATAAACCTTACTCATTTTAGGTAATTAGGATTACTAAAATTATTTTGATTTGCCAAATGCCAGAATAATGAGAGAGAGAATGTTTTAAGGCATTTTTATTACCGTATTTTTCGGACTATAAGACATACTTTTTCCCCCCAAATTTGGGGGTGTAATAGGTAATGAATGATGCAGCTGTACAATAGTACTGAAGTGTACCCCCTAGTGGTCATGTACCAAAAAGTTTAAAAAATAAATCTTAAAAGTTTAAATCTCCCACCTATTGCCATTTTACAAATAGAAAAAAAAAAGTTACACATATTTGGTATCACCACATCTGGGAAAGTCCGATCTATTAAAATATAACATCATTTATCCCATACACTGGACACCGTTGAAGAAAAAAATTCCAAACACCAAAATTGTAGGTTTTTTGGTCATTTCATATCCCCAAAAGATTGAAATAAAAAGTGATCAAAAAGTCACCTGTACCCCAAAATGGTACCAATACAATCTACGCTTCAGCCCGGACTTTTTTGCTTACTTTTTTTTCCCTATTTTCTCCCTCTAAAACCTAGGTGCGTCTTAGGGTATGTTCACATGGCATACTGGGGCCCGTACTCTACGGGCCACAGTGCACCGTGTGTTTTGGAAGCACGTGCTAATCAGCACGTACCTCCAAGGACCGGAGGGGTCGGCCCCCGGCCGGTCCCCGTTCACCTCTATTATCAGCAGAGCGTAAGCGCCTCGAAGAAGTTACATGTCACTTCTCTTCCCCGATGTACAATATGATTTATTGTATTGTACGCCTGGGGAAACGACACATAATTCATAGTTCTCTATAGGAGCTATGAATTACCGTAATTGCAGCGCGCATTTTGCCCGTATTAAAGTGCAAATATGCGGCGAAATGCACACCGCAATTACGCCGTGTGAACATACCCGTATAATCCAGTGCGTCTTATAGTCTGAAAAATACGTTACTTTCTGCAAAGTCAAAAGTTTACATACATTTCATTAGTATTTGGTAGCATAACCCTTAAACTGTATGATTTGGGTCAGACGATTTGGACATCCATCCACAAGCTTCTCATAATAGTTGGTTGGAATTTTGGCCCATTCATCCTGACAGATCTGGTGTAACTGAGACATGTTTGTAGGTCGCTTTGCTCTCACCTGCCTTTTCAGCTTTGCCCATAAATTTTCAATAGGATTGAGATCAGGGCTTTGTGATCATCACTCCAAAACATTGACTTGGTTATCCTTAAGCCACTTTGTAACCAGTTTGGCACTTTGCTTAGAGTCATTGTCCATTTGGAAGACCCATTTCCGCCCAAGCTTTAACTTCTTGGCTGATGTCTTGAGATGTTGCTTCAGTATTGCCACATAATCTTCTTTCCTCATGATGCCATCTATTTGGTGAAGTGCAGTAGTTCCTTCTTCAGCAAATCAACCCCACAACATGATGCTGCCACCCCCATGTTTCACAGATGGGATAATGTTCTTAGGCTTCCAAGCTTCTCCCTTTTTCCTCCAAACGTAACATAATGGTCATTATGGCCAGTTTCGTCAGACCACAGACATGTCTCCAGAAATGTAGGCCTTTGTTCCTGTATACACTTGCAAACATTAATTTGGCTTCTATATGTGTCTATCGGAGTAATGGCTTCTTCCTGGCAAAGTGGCTTTTCAGCCCATGTTGATACAGTGGTCGTTTCACTGTGGATAATAACACAATCTTACCAGCTTCCACCAGCATCTTCACAAGGCTTTTGACTTTTGTTCTTTGGTTGATTTGCACATGTTGGACCAAAGCACATTCATCTCTGAGACACAGAACCCATTCTCCTTCCCAGTGTCGGAATGGGGGGTCTGGGGCCCACAGGGGATTTGATCTCGGGGGCCCACCATACTGTACATGAAAATATTACCGGCCTCTCGGACATAAACGCGCCCATTTTACCACACAATACAGTGTGTCAAAACAGAGGGTGTATTGTGTAGTACAATTTGCAAGTGGGGTCACACATTTGTACGTTTAAAACATTTTCATACACTCATGGCTAAGTAGCTCCAACCATATCCCCCTCCACCCACATACAATATCCCCTCCACATTTCCCTTGGTCACGCACCTTGCCACCTTCTAAAATAAACATCAGCAAGAAGGTAAAAGTGTAACTCCAAACACAGGGTCGGGTGTTCCCTCACTTTTACAATCGGGGACACATGAAACACTACCACTACCCCCCCGGGGCCGATATAACCAACAAAAACCGCCATATAGAGACCCCATAGAGGCCCAGACCCCCCAGCTCAGGAAAATTAACCACAACACCACCAAAATAGAACCACATAGAGGTCAAAACAAAACCCAGGTATAAAAAAAAAACCACCGCCATATAGGACCACATAGAGGTCATCACCAGCTTAAAGGTAAAAAACCAACAACCCCCCGCCATAAAGAGACCACATAGGGGGTCAGCCCACCATCTCGGGTAAAACCCTAAAACCCCGGGGGGGGGGGGGACCCGCCAAATAAATAAAAAAAGATATGGCCAAAAACAGACACCGGGCCGGGTATAACCTAAAACACCGCCATATAAGACCACATAGAGGTCAGACACCAGCTCGGGTTAAAAGCTATAACACGCCAAAATAAAACCCCCCATAAGGTCAGACACCAGCTCAGGTATAACCTAAAAACCCCCGCCATATAGAAAACCAACAAAAGTGGCCCAAATACCAGCTCAGGTCACATCACATTACAATATAAAAAATAACCCTAAAAAAGGGGGAACTCACCGGAGACGTTTTGGGACTGAGGGGGGCCGTTCTCTCTTTTCCGAGTTTTTCCCTTTTTTTTCCCTTCTCTTTCTGCATCCTTTCCACACCCATGAGATTTGGGTCCCGGCCAAAACCCCTCATCCCTGCAGAAATTACACAAAAAAATCTTAGAATCCTCATTTTTCCCCAGCCCCCTTTATCTATTCCCACCACGTAAAAACTACCCGGGGTTTTGGGAAAAAGGGGGTCAAGCCTATATCCTAAGGGGCTGGAGGGTGGGGAGAGCCCCCGGGGGTAACTAGATAGGGCCCTCTTTAGGTGGGGTAAGGGCCCCTTTTGCGGATAATTGGGGTAGGCCACCCCCAAACAGCCTATTAGTCCCTACCACAGGGGGGTTTTAGGTAAAAAGCCCCCATTTTTAGAAAAAGGGAAAGGTTCCCATTTTGGGAAAAGTAAAAAGGGCCAACAGTTAGGTTTGTGGGCCCCCCATTTAAAGGAAAGGCGAAAGGTAGGTGTTGGTGCCCCAAATTAGTTGGCTATGGGTGGGGTTTTGTTTTGCCCCCCCATTTTTTTTTTTTAAAAGCGGAAATTTTTAGGGTCCCCTTTTAAAAAGGCGGGCAAGCATTGGGGACCCCCTTTTTGGTTAGATACGGGCATTTTTAGGGCCCCCTTTTAAGGTAGTAAAACGGGCCCAATTTTAGGGGTTTTCCCTTAAAGGGTAGTATAAAAAGGGCATTGGGGGCCCCTTTAGGTATAAAAAGGGGGGCCTTAGGGCCTCCTTAGGTATTAACAGGCAGTTAGGGGACCTTTATAGGTACTAACAGGCAGTTTTGGGGGGTTCCCCTTTAGGAAATTTACAGGATTTAAGGGGGTTTCCTCCTTTTTAAGGTTATACAGTTTAGGGGGCCTTTTTGGCCCCCGTTTTTTTTTCAAAATTGGGTTTTTTGGTAAAAAAAAAAACCCCAAAATCGGTTTTTTTTTTGCAGGAAGTGGGGCCCCCCCTTTTTAGCTCTGTGTGGTTAGTCAACCCCCCCAAGTTTTTTAGGTAGCCGGGGCCCCCCCTTTATTAGCAGGGGCCCCCCCTGTGGGTTGGGCCGGGGGCCCCCCCTTGGGTAGCCCCGGCCCCCCCCTGTAGGAAACCCCAGGCCCTTTCCCATGTAGGTACAAGGGCCCCCCTTGTAGCCAGGCCCCCCTACAGTCAGGGCCCCCTGTAGGTAGCAAAAACCCCCCCCCTTTTGTATCCAGGCCCCCTTTTAATTTTAGCCAGGGCCCCCCCCCTTTGGTATCAGGGGCCCCCCTTTGGGAAAGTCGGGGCCCCTCCCTATAGGTAGCCAGGCCCCCATGTAGGTAACCACCCCCCACCCCTTTAAGTTAGCCAGGACCCCCTTTATAGGTACCCAAAGGGCCCCCCTAGGCCCCGGGGCCCCCCCCTTGTAGCCGGGCCCCCCCCTTGGAGCCAGCCCCCCCTAGTGGGGCCCCGGCCCCTATTTAGTCGGGGCCCCCCTTTAGCCACCGGGCCCCCCCTAGAACCCAGTGCCCCCCTTGTACCCAAAGCCGGGGCCCCCCTAGTAGTAAAGGGCCCCCCTTTTGTAGCCACCGGGGGCCCCCCCTAGAAATCGGGGCCCCCCCCTTGGGAAAGCCAGCCAGGGGCCCCCCAAAGTAGCCCAGGGCCCCCCTTGTATCCCGGGGCCCCCCTGGTAGTCCCCCATTTTGGCCCCCCCCTTGTAGCCAGGCCCCCCCCAATTAGCCATCCCCCAAGGCCCCACCCCCCCAAGTTTTGGGGGCCCCAAACCGGGTTACCAGGCCCCCCCCCTTATTAAAGGGCCCCCTTTTATTCCAGGCCCCCCCCTTTTGTAGCCCCCCCCCCTTTTTGTGGGCCGGGGCCCCCTTTTCGTACCGGGGCCCCCCTGGGTAGCCGGGGCCCCCTTTTTGTAGCCAGGCCCCCCCCTGGGGTAGCCGGGGCCCCCCCTTGTAGCCGGGGCCCCCCCTTGGGGGCCGGGGCCCCCCTTTTTGTAGCCAGGGCCCCCATTTTGGGAGCCGGGCCCCCCTTGTAAACAGAGCCCCTGGGGTGTTTAAAAAAAAAAAAAAACAACAAACAGACCATTTACCTGGGTTTCGGGCTCCGCTCCGGCCCTCCGAGGTGCCGCCGGCCCTGCTGGGGTTTTCCTCCCCATAGGGGGCGCGTGAAGGGGACGTCACCGGGGGGCCCCGCCTAGGTCAGCAGTGGGGGCCCGGGGCGCCCGGGCCCCCTGAAGGCCTAATGCGTTCAGCCTCCCGGGGGAGACAGGGGAGTGCAGCGCTAGTGGCGCTGGGCTCCCTGACACCCGGCCCGCCCCCCAGGGTCGGGGAAAATTAGTCCCCGACTCCCGGGCCTTGGGCCTGGGCGCCGGTACGCAGGCCCGGGCGTCCCGGGACCGGATTTCGCGGGGCGGGCCCCCCGGGGGGGGGACGGCACTGCCCTCCGGGGCCACCAGCAGCTCGGGGGGGGGGGGGGCCCCCCCGGGGATTCCCCGGTCCCCCCCCCGGCCCAGCCAGCCTGCTCCTTCCTGAGCATATGGAAAGGGGGGGACATTCCCAATTTGTTTGTGCCCTTTTTGTACCCGTTAACAAGGCACCTTCAGAATTTTAAAAACCCCAAAAACCCAAATTTTGCAAGTTCACAATTCTCTTCCTGATTTTTTTGGGTAATTTTTTTTGACTTCCCCTGAGTTACTCACAAGAAGCAGGGTGTTTTCCCCTGTGCATTTAAAAAAATCCCCCCAGTTTTGGTATCTAATTAACTCCCCGATTGGTTTTTCCCAAAAAATCAGAACCCTTTCCCAAAAACATGACATCATTATATGGGCCGTCCCCAAAATTTTTTAAAGACAAATTTAAACCTTGTGTAAAAAAGAAAATTTTGACTTTTTCAGAAAGTAAAACAAATGCCTTAAAAAATTTTCTGTCTCATTATTCTGTGGGGTTTTGGGAGATATAAATATTTTGGTAATCCAAAATTTACCTAAAACGCTTTAAAGGTTTTTTTCTGATTTTTTTGCATATGTGTCTTTTTATTAGTGCCCTTTTTAAAAATTTTGGTTTCAACTGTAAAATTGGAAAATCCCCCCTATCTTTTCAAACATGTGTGAAACATGAAAACTCCATGTTTTTTTTAAGGTGCATGCAAATATATTTTGGATCCACTGCCAAACCATTTAAATTTTTAAAAGAAAAATTGGCCTGCAGTTTTCAAGTATTTTTGGCTTGTTTTGGTATATTCATGTCCCTTTAAGTTGGGCCCAAAAAAAAAAAACAGGTGGGGATAACCCAAAGGAAAGGTTTACAATGGGGTTACTTTTAGCAGGAAAGGTCCCAAAAAGCCATACTTATGCTTTAACATGGCTGAATTGAAATTTTTTTCTTTAAAAGATAAATTTTTACCACCAAAAATTTAAATTTAATTTTAACAACCCAAAACCCGACCAAAGAATCTGGGGAAAACTGGCAAGCACTTTTTCTAAACCTCTGTTTTAAACCCCAAAGGCCGGGTGCAAAAAAGGGAAACATTTTAAACATATGTTTTGGGCCTCATTTTTGAATTAAACAAAAGTAATTTTTGCAGTTCAAATTTCAAATTTTAATTTTCTTGAATTGTTTAAAAGGTTATTCCCCCCTTTTTTTCAGGGGAAACCGTGTGAAAGGTTCCCCTGGTAAAAAACCCTTAATTTCCCCAAAATAAACCCAATTTTATGAAAAGACACAGGGAAAAAAAGTGCTAAACCATGGCTCAACAAAATACCCATTCAAAAAACGCAAAATGCAAATAAGTGAAGAAATTTCAACCCCCAATTTCTTCATTCAATCCTTTTAAAAATTTATTAAAAATTCGTTTTTTTGGGGTCCAAAAACGGGGGGGAAGACGCCGTGTGGGAAAATACCCCAAAACAACACATGAATTTTTTGCACAAAGTTCTTTGGGTATTTTCACACTGCTTTAAATTTTCGGGGCGTAAAATGCCTTGCAATTACCCGGGCTTTTCGGGACGCGCTGATTGGCCATACTCCCGGACGGGGGGGGCCGGGCACCCTGCTTCCCCCAATAAAAGCATTATCGGGGGGCGCAAACATGTCAATTACTAGAAAACTGTGGTTTACTGTAATAATGGGGCGCATTTCCCGATATAAGGGGGGGTTTTTTTTATGTGTTCATAAATGGTGTCTAAAGTTCATCGCACCTCGCCTGTTTGTTTGGCGAATTATGGAACTTAGGCGCATAAGTAATGCTCCAAACATGTGTAAAGACTATAGACAGGCTGGAAATAAAAGAAAAGTCTTTAAAAAGCATGTCAGTTAATAGAAACTATGGTGGTGAACTTGCTTGGGGGACCACAGGCCCAGCAATACTGGCTGATTGGGTCTTGCCATATTAGAAAAAGGGGAGGCAGCAAAAAATAAATTTCAAATTTAAGCAGAAAAGTTTAAAAAATTTTAAAAAACTGCAAATTTAGCGGGTTATATTGTAAAAATTGTTCAAAAATTTAAAATACATTTTATAGAGAAATTTTTTTTTTTTTTGTGATATTATATATTTTTTATTTTAATTTTTTTAAAACATTTTTTATTAAATTTAAATAACTTTATTTTATACAGTTTGATAATTATAATAAATTACTTTTTGTTATTGTACTGGGGGAAGTTGAGAAATTTTGGACATTTTTTATCCAAATGACAAATCTTTTCCCCCCACTTCACTCCTCGGGCCAGACGGACCACTTTGGGAAATAGGTTGCCTGCACAGAAACCCCTAGCTTTCCCGAACCAATTCAAATTTCAATAAAATGAGTGGGTGCGACACGCCCCTCAGAACCCCCCCATGTTAGGGCAGTAAAAGGGTCGAGCCTTCAAAAATCTACCAAAAAAATTCTTTTGCCGCATAGACATTTTAACGGCTCATTAGGCCATTTTACGGAAAAGGGTAAACCCCCAAAACTACAAGTCTCCCTTAAATTTTAAAGTAGAAAAAAAAAGTTTATATATTATATATTATATTTTAAAATTTTTAAAATAATATATATATAATATAAAAAAAAATATATATTTTTAAAAATTAATATATATATTTATAAATATAGTATATATATATTTTAAAAAGTTAAAAATCACCCCCTTTTTGCCATTTTACAAATAAAAAAAAATAAAAAAAAAATTACACAAAATTTTGGTATCACCCGCCCAAAAAGTTGATTTTTAAAATATGACATATTTACCCGTACGCTGAACCCATAGAAGGGAAAAAAATTGAAAAATTGTGATGTTTTGGCTTTAAAACACCCCCCAAAAATGGGAAAAAAAAGGGAATAAAAAAAAGTCGCATTTTTCCCAAAAACGGTACAATAAAATGTCCTTAAAGCCCATAAAAAATACCCCCTAATGAAGTCTGTAGGTCTTAGTACAAAAAAGTTATTGGTCACAGAAAATGGCACTACCACACAAATTTAAAAAATAGAAATTGCTTGGAATTTTTTTTTACCGTAAAACAAAACTAACGAAAACCCTACTTTTTTCATTTGCCGGAAAACGTATCAACCTAAAGAATACAGAAAAACATCATTTATACCGAAGTGGTGCCTAAAAAAAAATCCCACAGAGGGGTAAGTATTTTTTTTTTTCACAATTTGGCCCACTTGTAATTTTTTGGCTCTTGGAAGGCGAGGAGTAAAAAAAAACGAACGTGTCAGCCAAAAACAAACGTAAGGTCTTTAAGTGGGATAAGGATTTGTAGATGTCACATTGTCTACAGCAATGTTTTTGAAAAATTATATCCTTAAAAGTTCAGGTTTACTACATATCATTTTTCAAAAACATTGCTGTAGACAATGTGACATCTACAAATCCTTATCCCTCTCAGTCTCTGAATGTCTTACCTTAAAATTTCTGCCCTCTGTGATTGGTTATAAAAAATTTCTTTTGTGAATTTTAATGAGGATAAAGGCTTTTCGCACGGGGACAAAAATTCCTCTGTGAACGCCCCCCTTTGTCTTTGTCCCCATGGGAACCCAATTAGAGCCCAGCTTTAGTTTTCCAAAGCAGTATTGGTTACTGTGGAAACAAAGGCAATTTTACTAGAAGACAGTTTTGATCAATGAGGCCCATTGGGGCAGATTTATAAATTTTCCCCAAATATTTCGACGTGAAAAACAAGCCTAAAAAAATGTTAAGATGCACCACTTTTAAAGTTTTTGATAAATCGGGTGTATGTTTAAAAGTCTGTCTAAGTTTACACCTTCTTTTAATTTAAATTAACTTTATGCCCTGTTCCCCGGAAAACTTTTGGATTTGGGACCTTTGGGGGGTTTTTAAATTTTTATCTTTTTTTAAAGGACCCCAACATTTTTCAAAAAAAATTTAAAATTTAATTTTTTTGCTTTTAAAATTTTAAAAAAAAAATTTTTTTTTTGTTGATGAAGTTGAGAAATATTGGAAAACTCTTTTTCCCTAACAGCACATCTAGTTCCACTTCGACCCTCAGGTCTGCCTGTTCGAGCAGTAATGCGCCTAGTTTTGCCAACCCACATTCATATATGTGTCTAATAGTACAAGTGTAGTGTGATACGCCCCCAGAACGCGTCGAGTTTTACGAACAATGCGGCTAACACATTCCTTAAGCGCATTAGACATCGTAGATTGCTCACTTAGGCGCATTTTACTCCAGAAAAGGGTGAAAAACCCGATCATACATGTCTCCCTAAGTCAAGTTCCCTTTACGCACAACCACACCCATTTACCGATGCCATCCCCTTTTTGTTGGATAAGGCACAGAAGTGTCTCTAAACTGAAATGTGGTGTAAAGCATGAATGCCAGTGTTTTGATGCAAATTGCGTCAGAATTCTGCCAAAGTTGCCATAATAAATGTGCCTCAATTGTGTTTGGGGTGCTGGGATTTCCCACCCATGTACTATAAGTGATGGCAGCATTGGTGTTCTTGGGCGTGTGGACTTTTTGGGGTAGATGTCTAAATGAATGTGAAACGATGCCATGCACCGCATTTCACTGTGATTGGCAGCTCCGCGGCAAAATCGCCGGGTGATGATCGGTTATTATGGCGTCAGGAAGCATTGTGAAGGCTTTCATCGCTGCCATGCAGGAAGTGATAAAACCACCGTCTTTAAACAGCCGCATCCTGTATCACCGCGTCTGTAAAAGTCTGATCTATTAAAGAATAGCATCATTTATCCCATACGCTGAACACCATAGAAGAAAAAAAAATCCAAACTACAAAAGTGTTTTTTTGATCATTTCATGTCCCCTAATAATTGAAATAAAAACTAATTAAAAGGTCACCTATATCTCAAAATGGTACAATTAAAAAGTGTACTTCAGCCAGCAAAACAGAAAATACAGGCTCACTCAGGTCCATAGGTGGAAGTACAAAAAAGTTATTGGCCACTGAAAATAGCGCTAAAGCGAAAATGTAAGAAATAGAAAATGTTTGTATTTTTTTCCAGTACTAGAACATAACAAAAACCCTACATATTTGTTATTATCAAAATCATATCACCCTGCAGAATACAGATAGCACATCATTTATGCCGTAAAGTGAACACCGTAAAAACAAAACTCCCGCAAAAATGGTGCAAGTACTTTTTTTCACATTTTGCCTACTTAGAATTGTTTTATGGTTTCACAGTATGATCTATTGTATGGTGAATTACACCATTAGGGTATGTTCAAGGTTGTTCTGCGGCAGTAATAGTTTTGTGTATCGGTCGAGCTCGCGCTTTTCGCTGCGTGATCCCACAGCCCGCCTCATTGAAATCATTATTCGCGAGCGACGTATTCACCACAAGTAATTGTCATCGTCCACTTAATCCAATCACGCGCTCGGGGAGAGGTGGTAGTAATCCATAGTTCTCTATGCATGAAACTATGGATTACCGTAATTTCCGCTCGTATTAAAGTCCCGTAATATTGCTGTGATGTGCGCGAAAATTACCCCGTGTGAACATAGCCTTAGAAAGAATATCTTGTCCCACAAAATTAAAGCCCTCATTTGTCTACGTAAATGGAAAGTTTAAAAAGCTATGGCTTTTGGAAGGCGGAGAGGAAATAACTTAGAGCCATATTATTGTGACCGGCTGTCAGAAAGGGGTTAAACAGAAGAAAACAAATCATGGTATACATCATTGTATGTCGTATTTTAGCTATTCTATGTATGGTGATTTATATAGTACAATATGGATCCATGTACATGTGGGATAGTGGGGTGTTTTCCAAGCAAAATCCCAGCATGACAGTTGTATAAATGTTTCTTTTGTATTCTACGTTTGGCCACAAGATGCCGTTATGTACAGTTTCCGGTATATGCAAATGAGGGACCATGGTATTGTCGAGGGTCGTTTACCAACACTGGGAGGTTCACGCCGTTTGTTCCGGTACTCCAAAATCTACGATCAGGGGAAATGTATCGGCGCGACCCGATTTAGAAACTGATTCAGACGCAGAGTTCTGGTTTCGAATCTCATTCATTGTTCCAATAATTTGACAATTCCAACTGCATTACACACTATTTGTATAGTTCTGTAATCAAACAAGCGGCAGGGCGATAGGGGCGAGAGGAGAGGGATAAGGACGTATGTCATATTTAGGCAGAAACTTCTGAGTAGATTTCATTGGTCCAGTGTCTCAGATGAGTAGCATAAGTCCTCTGGGAATGCATCAGCGAAACTTTAAGTTGTTTTCCAGTTTAAACGGAAACTTAAGGAAGGGGAGATGATAACCATATGTCACATTCCTGGTGGAATTGTTAACAATGATGTTAATCCTGGATCAGCAACCCATCTCAAATGGATTCTCATATTTGCAGTATCAGTCCTCACTAAAATGGATTCCACTTTTATCTGAGATGCTCTTTTTAAGGATCAAAAGCTTGGGATTTTCAACAATTAATATATCTTTACTGTATTGAGTTAAATACCTCTTTTCCTTCACAATCCCACCCTAAAGACCAAGATTTCTCCACTGTCCATGTCAAACTACAATGGGGCTAGGGCTATAGTCCTGTACCCTTTGGAAACTGTCTCACACTGGGGGAGAGGGGTGTTGGGATTTCTTCAGAAAGCTGTGTGAGATAACCCCCCTTGTGGGTGAATTCAACACGCAACCTTCAGATGACACTACCTAACAGTGTGATGTGCTTCACACTTGATCTGTACCTTTAAAATCAGAGAGTTGCTCTTAGGTTATTCTTATGGGGGTCTTTGGTAGGGAAGGGATGTCACCAATCTCCCTTCATCCACCGGACATCAGAGGTTCTGGTTCGTGATATGGAAGGTTCCTGAGGTGGCTCCTCTGGCCAGAATATCAGGGGCCAATTAGATTTTTGTAGGAGGGAGGAACGCAGCAGCCACAGCACAAACAGTTAACACACCAGTAATTACCAAGCTGTATCAATGCCACTTGCGTAACCAGCCCCGCTTCAAGCCTCCAGTCCAATCTGTCAGCCAGGAGGGCCCAGGATGTATCCACTCCTGGAATTATCCTTGAGTTCTTGACAAATTCTTATCTTCCAATAGGGCGGATAGTGATTTTGCCATTCATCTGTGTTATGTCGGGTATATAGGTGCTGCATTCTTCACCTATCATCCCACAAACTCCTCCTATCTCAGCCTAGCACCTGTCGATGGCTAATCGGTTCATGTATGGTCATCCTTGTATTGGGGCTAATCTTCATAGATACTCATTGAAATACCCATCTTATGTAATTACAAACCTTTGCTGATTATAGTAATATAATTAATCCAGTCCACATTATTATGATGTGCCACATTGGGGAATAAGGAAGCGAGCATGCCAGCAATCTGATTCCTGCGATTTGAACAGGTCAGGGGACCCCCATATGGCACTCCAATTGCCATCTATATATACATTGGGTTCTTCCCGGGGATTACTGGATGGCCGTCGTCTTTTTCCTGCTCGGAGGGTCATCTAGGTGGGGGGTGGATTCCATGGGTTAAGCCTTGAAGGGAATGGAGAGCTTATTAAATGTGCTCTGACCTTTACAGGTGGCTGGCAAAATGCTTCTCATATTCCCATCCCCTCACACAACCAGAAAGACATCAGGAGGGTTTCAGCGAGATTCACCAGATTTTCCCACTAGATAGGTTAACCTGGCAAAATCCGGCTGGTGAAGACCCTCAAAAGATGACCATCCCGTCTGGTAGCATTGGGTGGGAGAAAAAAACAAGTGTAGTTCCCAGGAGCCACCCACACCTCCACAGGGGTTACTCACTTTGGGGTTTGAAAAAATTCAACTGGGATTAGGTTCTCACATCCAGTAAACATTTCTGCTTTTTAAACTGGCTAATAACACTTTTCTGCATTTATATGCAGTAACTGGTGATTAGGGGTCGTGTTTCCAAGTGGGGGTTGGCTCCTGCACAGGCCAAACACCAACTCGTTAAATTATGGGCCCTTACCGTTTTATTTAACCATTCTAGCCACAGGTTTTTCGGGGAGACACTTGGGTTTCAATAGAAAAACCAATCTTCCCCACTGTATATTTGGGATTGGGACCTACTTCTTCTACTGCCTTTTCTGGAAGATTGACCTTTCCACCTGGTTCTTACAGTGGGCAGTGATGGCGGCGGTGGGTCTGTTTTAATGTCTTTAAAGCTCTATAAGGCCTAGCATTGGATTTATTTAACCTCATTTATATGCCCCTAAAACATATTTGCCCATATCTCCCTATGAGGGGTTTTTCAATATTCCAGGAAGTGTGGGAAGCATCTTTTGGGAAAACAACCGTCTTATTCCATTGCTGAGTGGGGCCCTCTTAGTCAATGTTCCATTGTACTTGCAAGGATCTTCCCCTTCTATTCCTTACGAATCTGCTGGACCTCCTTTTGGTTTATTTCCCCAGTCATTCGCCACTGTCGTTCCACCCCACATCAGACCTATGAGTAACAATTTTCATTCCCTGGACGGGTCACACAAAAATAGAAATTGTCCCCCGCATTGAAGACCTCATGGTTGTTATCGGGTTCCCACCGACAAATTGTATACTAGGAGAAACAATATCGCAATAATCAAACTGAGAAAGTCTGAACGTTTGGCTCAAGTTGTACAGAATGTTCTCCGCAGCATTAGATACAGATAAAACTGATAAAAGGATTATACACAATCATTTTGTAGTTGGAATACCTTTTACAATGAGAAGCGTGTATCCACGTAGGTTTTCCCTCCAACTTCACTGCACGTGGGGGTATTAATCTGGATAACCCGTAAATGGGCCTTCCAATCTGGGCTCCAGCAATTTCACCTTTATTTGCCTCTTATGTCACACTCGGTTTCCTTGGTTTGAAATCATGCACGTTTTACTGTACGATTCTGGAAGACAAGCAGAGGACTGCAGCATGCACATTAGTCAATCTCTTTGGACAATTCAATCACAAAATTGTACAGTCTCATCATATTTTTCCCCTGCTCTTGCTCCGTGACTCTACAAACACAGAAGGAGGCTTTCCATAACAGGATCCTCATATGGGGTTGGCTAGTGTTTCCTTGTGGGTGTGCATTAAGTGGTACAAAACAATTGGGAGTACGTTTGGCACAGCGTCAAGGGGGACTCTGCAGTCATTTTTAACAACTTATCTTGAGAGTTCCATTCAGTTCTCTCTACCTTCGCAGAGCTTTGGGGATGGTTACGGCGTGTGGAGGCCCAATATACCCCTAACATGTTCATAACTCACGGAAAACCGCGGAAGAGAATGCTGGACCCTGGTCTGACTCAGATCACTGAGGGATTCCAAATCGACATGCTATTTCACGTAATCAACTTCTTTGTCGTTACTTTGGAGGTCATGTTGGTCATCTGGGGAGGCTTCTGGCCATCTGAAAACATGTCTACTGCAACCAGAACATATTCATACTTCCCACTCTTAGGCACATCTGGATGTGGTCCACTTGAATCCTTTGGAAGGGGGTACTCGGTTTTAGCCAGGTGCTGCAATAGGTACTGAGCGGTTGGGGAGGGTTGCGCGTGGCGCAGATGGTGCAATTGCTTGTGGATTGTAGGCTGACAATCATGGAATTGATTCCTGGGTGCATGGTACAATTCTGCACATGCTGAGTGCCTGTTTCTTTCCCCACGATGAGTAGCTCTAATGGGCAAAGGCTGCAATGGCAGGATAATTCTGCGTACTAGGTAAACAGACAAGGCCTTTGCACTTCACAAATTCCTCTTTCGAGAGTTGCTCATCTTTTTCCACTGTTGTTTTATCCTCTTTGCAGTTGCCAGATGTTGTTCTGCGATATTCTTTTCTTGGGGTAGGGGCCCAGCGGGCTTCCATATCTGAGGATGCGAGTTAACGAGTTATCAGTTTCTGTTGTTTAATGAATTCCTTCACTCTGGGCTCTGGGTGGTTTCCCATATTGAGTTCAGGATCCAGCCACTTGGATGACACTTTCCAAGAGCTGTGTTTTGCGGCTTTGTCCGCTGTCTGGTTTCCTGGGTCTGGTTTGTCTTTCACTTTTCCATCGGGCTTTAACCTTTAAGACCGGGCTACCTGTGTGGGCAGTTCAGTGCAGCCTTCATAGGATTTGATTGTACTTGACATGTTTTTATCTCGGGGGTCCTGCTGCCGTGATGAATCCTCGATTTCTTCCAAATGAGCCCAAAATCATGTTGCTATGCCAATAGGTCTCATATTTGAGTCAGGTCCATATATTGAACGTTTTTCCTTCAGCCATTTGCACGGCTTCTTCCAGAGCTTGTAGAGATTCAGCAAATTGGAGCTGACAAAGTGCACGGGACGGCAGTGCTTCTGCCCATGTGGATTTTCTCATCTTCTGTGGTTATTTGCAAATCCAGTCATGAAAAGTCCGTCATTCAGTAGCATATCTGAATTCCCATCAGTCCACGAGATCAGACTCTGCAATGGGGGATCTCCTCAGTCACCAATGTGAATGGGGGCCAGCAGTATTGATCTTGTAAGCTTTCCAAACATCATGGTGGTCATCATCTGGGTCATAGTGCCACTTCTGTCTCTTTTCCCCCATGTGTAGTCGGAAGAGAAGAGTTGTGGATTCAAGACTTGTACTCAGCGTTTGAAGGAGAAGGTGGATGGCAGGAGAGCTGACGCAATGCAGACGCACGGTGGCGCTTGATGAGTCATGTGCTTTGGAAGAGTCTGTTGTTAGTACTGCAGCCCAAATCATGGGGGTGCTGATGCATGCACATCTTGTCCAGAATACAAATATCCGCCACAGTTTTGTCAAGAAGGATTTGGCTGCAATGGACAGCCTTCGGAGGCAGGCAGGTATCGCCGGTTACCTACGGCCACCAGTGTCCAATCGCGCAGGAATAGTACCCTAGAGGGCGTTGGCGGCCCCCATGCGCACTGGGTGTGGACTCCAGTGGCATGTCCCTCTGTTTCAGAGACAAATAAGTTGAAAAAGGTTGATTGTACGTCTGGAAGTCCAAGTGCTGGAGCAGTCGGACCACTGCGTCTGTTAAAGCCTGGAAGCAGGCCTTCTGTTTGTTGTACACGATAAAAGATTAGGAGCTTGGTGAAGCCAGGTCCTCCAGTCTTAGCATTGTATAAAGGCTAGCATATTTCTGGAGGCATCCGGTAACCATTGCTACTGTAGGTGATGAGGCTAAGGAAACTTTGTACGTTGTCTTGAGTTTTCTTGGGATAAGAGAGAGGGATGTGTTGGCTTGACACGTTCATATGTAAGTGTCTGGGTTCCTTGGGATTATACAGTGGACCTAGTAATACACAAACTCTTGTTTTGCTCCAATGGAGTTATCTTGGAGACCCTTGCAGTTGAGAGCAGCCAGATGCTGCAGCAGGGATAGAGATTTTCCTTCCTATCTTCAGGGTTTCCTCCAAGAAGAGATCATCGACATACTGAAGAAGGGATACTTCAGCGGTGTTGGCTACCATGGTTGTAGAGAAGCTTTCATATGCTCTGAGTAAAACTGATTTGGGCTCTATTCTGGGGCCCTTGAGGTCTGTACGGGTTCCAGGGAATTGAGATACCCTGAAAGGTAAAAGCAAACTCAGTATGACAGTCTTCATGGAAGAGGGACGCAGAAGAACGCATTAGTCAGTATCAATAACTGTGAAGCAGGAAAGCTGGAGGGGGGCATACTGGGAAAGAAGAGTATTGGGGTTGGGAACACTTGGTGTTTCCAGGATAGTGGCTGCATTTTACAGCTCGGAGATCTTGCACCAATCGATATCTCTGCGGTTCTCTCTTTCTTGGACTTCTTCTTCACAGGCAAAAAGAGGGGTGTTTGAGGGAGAGATGCAGGAGAAAAGTCCCCCTGAGTTTTAAAAGATGACCTGTATCTGAGCCTTTAAGTCATCTTCTTGACAGCTTTGAGGTGCGATACTGTGGGAGTCTAGGGCTAGGGGGACTCCATCCTTCAGGTACTCATGCACTGGTGGAACAGGAAAGGCAGGCCAAACATCATCTGGTCCTTGTGACCAAAGTCCCTGGAGGCGAGGTTAGAAAATACAAGATGAATCAAAAATAAAGAAGCTTGGTTAAAAGACATCATCAGAATAGGCGAGGGCCTTCAATGCCACAATCGGTAAATGACTCCCATCTTTCGATCCTGGATCCTGTAAATTAAGACTCCATACCTTAGAGGTGAACTGAATGTTGGCAGCATCAGTTGAAGTAAGTCTGCTCCCAACAGATTCAATGGGCAGGTGTCAGAACTACACGGAATACGGATCATCAAGTCAGGAAAGGGACCAGCATGAATTGGTAAGTGTGGGGCGATCTTACTGTATGCGACCCCTAAAACCCCAATAACTATTTAGGGCATCAGAGGAGACGGACCCTCCAGGACAGGCACGGTTCTTTGCACTTGCAATTTCAGAGGTGCCGCACACTGTGTCCTCCAAAAAATCAGAGTGGGGTGTCCTGCTACAGGACTAGTCACTACCCCATAGGCCTCACGACTCCCCACTGTGGGAAGGCGGGCACCGTCTGCCACATCTCATGGGGGCCCCTCCTCTGGTATGGGCTGTCCGTGTTGCTGATGTTGTGGCTGTGCCGGAAGTCTGGGGACACGGCAGCAATCTCTTGTAGATGCCAACCTGATTTACATCTCCAGGCAGATTGGTATTGGCCTCTCTAACGTTTTGCACTCGAGGCTGGCGGTGAGGGACAATGGCCTGACAACTATCAGGGGCTGGGGCACACTCAACCATCACAGGTTTAACAGCTTTCTTTTCCCCTTTCTTTTTCTTATTTTGGTTAACCACCTTTTGGAATCCCTTTACCACTGCCAGGGCTTCTTTGTACTCTGAGCCATAGAGCTCCGGTCTTGTACTGTCAAGGACCAGAACTCCTTGAGTGTCATTCCTTCTAAGACATCTATCAGGGGATCTCATAGCAAGGAAAATCATTGGAATCTTGTTATGGTAGAGAACCCTAAGGTCCTCATACTGTGGCTCAATCTACCTGCAAAAAACTCTACGCTTCTCTGGCTCTTGTTGTACATCTGCAAATGTGGCTGGCTTGGTCACTTAGGGCAGGTCTGTGCCCAGATCTTGAGCTGGTCACAAAGGGCTTAATCCAGACTCAAAAGAAAAATATATCAAGGTCCAGAAGGGTTCAGATATTTTCTGGATGTGGGGACGGATTTAATCAGAGGTTTAACAAGCACCAGGGTCTCTAATCTTTCCAATTAGCCCCATAGAATTTGCACTGTTTGTGACAACTTTCTTAGTAACTGATGGAATTCCTTGGGTGTCTGGCAATTTACTGGATAGGCAATCTATCTTTGGGGGTAAAATGGCAACATACATACAGGGGAGGTGGCGGCCAGCTTGGGGTCAATCAGTGACTACTCCACTTGGTGGTCTGGAGCTGGAGGTACGATGGCAGGGTACAGGCTTATTGCCTGTATCGAGGGGTTCATTATTCTGTGAAAATCTCAAAGTTCCTTACCCTCTTTCACAAAGTGCAGCTTGTATGCCTGGTAGAGGAGAAGAGGAAACAATCCTAACCTCATCTAATTACATTTCTCATTTTTGGTAATAAAATTGGAACATGCATGTAGATGATGAACCCTATATCCATTCATTTAAGGAAACTTATAAAAGTACCAGACGGAGATATAAGTGGAGGGAGTTGGACTTCGACTTGTCACATGTCCATCTCTAACTTCTACTCATCAAAAGTAAAGAAGTGGTAATAGCAGATGTTGAGCTGGGCTAGTTTCATTGTCATCATCCTTACCGCTGTAAATGGACCCACAGCATGAATCAGGATTACTACAAGGAAGATCTCCTTCACTTGTGGAGAATAAGCGGACCGCGTATCTACTTCAACTTGTCTCTAGACTACCTTTCACAATCTCGTTGGGCTTCTGAGCCAGCTTTTTCTATAAGCGTCTCTGCCAATCCCCCTCGCGTTTGCGACCAATTGGGTTCGTTTTGGCAGGGTTAACTATGGCTCTGACCTAGGGTCTGAATATCCATATGTCTTAGGAAAATAACACTTGTCCACCAGTTACCGTTGTCAACATGCAACTAAGCCTTAGGGAATCCCATGTTCTTCTTATTGTAGGACACACTGGAGAGGTTGTACAAATGATCTAGGGGCCAAACACCATTCCCAGATTCCCCCCCGTAGGAACGGGGAGGTGACTACTGCACTTTCGGGTCATTCCACCAACCCTTCAGAGGTTCCGGGGGCTCTTGGGCGGCGAAGAGGCGTTTCCTCTGTGTCTTCAGCACCTCCTACAACCTTGACTGGTAAAGGGGTAGGTGCGATGGGTGCTGCGGGGTCGGTGCCTGCGGCGTTGTGACTACAGAGGACCTCTGGGGAGGGACAACAGCAGGAGGTCCATGATAATTAATGTCCTTGGGATGTAACCAAGGGGTATAGGGGGCGGGCTAGGGGAGGCGGGGTTTGGACCTAGCCCTTAGGGGCACAGCGTCTTGGTTGACCCACAAACTCCTACAATCCTTCCGCCCAATTAGGATTTTGCGCGTTTCCACTTGCACTACAGGCTCCCACACCTAGGGTCCGCCAGCGCGCCACTTATAGGGCGGTTGGCGGAGTGGCTTCTTTACCACAAAACTATCGCCTTTTAACAACACTTTTTCTATATAACATAATAAAACCCATACAGGGTTTGTCATCATTAGTCATCTCAGCCACTGCCTTTCTACTTTCCACAAATATTCCTTTTGCTTAAATTTAGCCACTCGGAGGTGAAGCCGATGTGCCATTTCCAGCCATCCCTTATCGGACATTTCCTCTCGGAACTCTCTATTATCTCCTGCACTTGGATGGCTGCATCTGCCCTTCTTTGGCAATCCCCACCCAACTTATACAATTTACATACATTTGTAACATACCTTTTTCTTCTTTCCTACAATCAATTCCTTGACGTTCTCGGCCCTTATTCAGGTAAATTAGGCTCTTTTCGAAACACCCTGATTAAAACATTTTGGGTTCTATGTTTGGGGCGTCACAATAACTGGACAAAGACTACACAGCCGTGGCCATCCGGCCTGTGCCCGGATCACAGGTTCTCACAACACAAGGAGTCTATCAAAATAATAAAGATCCCTAACCTAACCAAACAATAGTCCCACCTTGGTTGCAACAATGTGGGCGACTCGTATCCCTCCCGGTCTTTGTCAATATATATATGATACTTATTATATATCCCGGAACAATCCCTTAGTGAATTTTGTCCCATCCCGGATCCCACCTGAATATTCTGAGTAATACACAGATTTGTCCTAAAATAACCCGGAGATCCTTGCCACTCAACAATTAACCCTTAGAGAGACTGTCAAGGTTCACCATATATTTCGAACCTTTACACCGAGGGCAAAGGGGTTCGTGGACCTTCATAAAACAGTGACGCAATCCGAACTACTGGAAGTCACAGCAAAACAAAAGTTCGCGGGTCGTAGGCCGGGCTGGATCAAAGTTTTCTAGGTCGAGATCACTTTATTGTGACCACCCGCGACCAGATGCCACAAGCCCAATCTACTAACCGGGTGACATCAAATGGCCAACGGAAGTTAAATACACTATAGATGTATCAATACCGTTGAACTCTTTTAGAGGCCTGCAGTCCTCCAATTTGATATCCTAACGGCCTTCGAGTGCTCCAGCAGGTGTTGGGTCCTCGGGGGTCCTGGATCCACCTCAGGCCACGCCTCACGTATGCGGCGCCAAAGTGTCGGGGGTCGTTTACAACACTGAGGGGTCACCCGTTTGTCCCGGTACTCAAAATCACGAACAGGGGAACATGTATAGGTCCCCGATTAGAAAACTGAGTCAGACGCAGAGTTCTGGTTCGAAATCTCATTCATGTTCCAAGTAATTCTGACAATACAATCGCATTACACACATTTTTGTATGACTTCTCTGTTTAATCAAAACAAGCGCAGGCGCCGATAGGGGCGTGAGGATCAAGGCACGTTTATGTCCTTATTTAGGAGCTTTGAGTAGATTTCATTGGTCCATGTTGTCTCTGAGTAGAAAAGTCTCTGGGAATGCATCAGCCGAAACCTTAGTTGATTTTCCAGTAAAAACGAAAACTTAAAGGAGGAGATGATAAACAAATGCCTCATCCTGGGGAAAATGATAAAAAGATGTTAATCCTGGGACAGCAAACCATCTCAAATGACTTCTTGCATATTTGCTGTATATTCCTCACAAAAATGGATTACACTTTTATCTGGGTGATGCTTTTTATGGAGGAAAAAGCTTGGGATTTCACAATTAATATGCTTTACAGTATTAGTTTAAACCTCTTTACCTTCACAGTATAAGACTGGCACATGTAGCAGCCATTTTGAGAAGCTGCTGAGATTCTGAGGAGAACAGACAGACAGTTGAGTAAAGGAGCAGGATTCACAGTCGTTACATAGGGACAGAGGAGAGCCTGCCTGTCTATACAGGATGCCAAACTCGCAGAGGGGTGAGAGGTGAACTCCTGGGCAAAGATAGGACAAGCTGCCAAGATAGAGAGGACTGTCTGCAGCCGGACCATCCATCCCATCCATCTGCACCTGAGACCAGGAATTGCCGGCCATCTTTAAGGTACCTCAGCGGATGCGTGCACCCCAAACGAGCTCAGGACGTGAGAAGGCTGATTTTTAGTTTAGTTTGTTAGACTCAGTTACAGGCCAAAAGGAGGGGTCCCCAAATACATCCTCCTGTTCAGGACTTGGGAGTTTACTAGTGCACCATTAGCTACTTGAACCGGTTCATCTGTGAGGGAAAGTTTGTGTCGCATGTGTGTTTGGGGAGGGAAGTGGGTAAATCATTTAAGCTGTAAAAGGCTGTGTGCTGCACCACAAAGCCCTGCAACTGACACCACACACAATTGTTCTCGTTGGTGATACGGTATTAAGAAGGTAAGGGGTTATCGGCCTTTCCGAACCCCGCGGTTAGGTAAAGTTACCAGGCATCCAGAGAGTACACTTCTGGCGGGCGCTGTGCAGCACAGGGGACCAGGATACGTATTTGTAAATTTGTGTTTGGGGGATCTGTTCACCATCTTGTTCCAGAAAATTCAGTAAAACAAACCGTTGTTGAGCTGGTGTTGGAGTCGTGTTCTTTGTCCATGACTTCGCTGTTTTCCGGAAAACTGCCCTCGGTCTCGCTCACTACATGTGTTCTTTGGCTCATCTTTTTCCCAAAGAAGCTCTTCATGCTTTGTTATGGAAAACATAATGGATGTCCCCCAGGGTCCTAGAAACAAAATTTCAAAAAAAAAATAAAAAAAGAAAAAAAAAAAAAAACCCTAGGGCGCATTCTGAAAGGGGTTGTTTCTGATAAAGCGGGCCCCTTTAAACCTTTAGGTTTTGTTCACATGGCAGTAATTGCGGGACATATTTTGCCCGCAATTACCCAGTGTACGGGGGGGGGGCGGAAGGGCCAGCAGCTCGCTGTCCCCATAGACATTCATTATTCTCGGCGCGTATTTGCCATGAATTTAAAAGACATGTCACTTATCTCCCCGCTCGTCGGATTGTGCAGCAGGGAAGGAGACAGACTCGGACTGGCCCCCGGGAATAGGGGAATCCCTGGGGGCCCTTAGCATGATAGACTTGGAGTTGTTTTTTAACTGCATATACACATCCTCAGAAGAGGCAAAAAAGCATAGAAAGAGAGGGCAAAAAGCAAGATGCAGAGTATAGGGGATGTACAGTCCCTTTACAGTAGCTGTAGGGTGGGCCCCTAAAATAAACTCCAACGGTGGGCCCAGAAATAGCTCAACTGGTGGGCCCCTAGAGTCAAAGTCCACCTGTGGGCCCTAGATACCCCGCCAACACTGAGAGGAGACGTAATCCATAGTTCTCTATGAGAACTGTGGATTACGTAATGACTGGACGTATCTCACCCCGTATTTCGCGCAGTACGGCACGAAATCGAGGCGAGATATGTCCCATTTTAAGCCGTTGTGAACATAGCCTTAATGATCCAGGCAGTTTACCACTTAGAAGCAAGCAGTTATCATGGCAGCCAGGAGCCTAACTGAGGCTTGGAGGCCTGCAATCTGACTGCTTTTATTACCGTGTATAATAGGCGCAGTTGTATGTTTCTTGCAATATTTTTTTTATTTGTAAAATGACAAAGGGGGGATTAGTAATTTGTTTATATTTTTAAAACTATTTAATTTTTTTTATTTGAATTTTAACCCTTTTTAGGGGGCAAACCCCAGGGGGCACAACGCTTGTACACTACCCCGTAATACTAATCAATTGAAGAATGCATTTCACAGGGTCAAGTTTTAAAAACCTAT